>JACEIK010004711.1:101492-112545 GCA_018107945.1 Datura stramonium
GGAGATTTTACCCTGTAGTCCAGTCCCTATAGGTTCGACATTCCGGTTCTTAAAAAGGGCCACTGTATTACTTGCACAACCCGTACACTTGCGGGCTCATTAGTGGCTATCGTCCACAGTTTCAGCAGAGGTCACTAGTCCCAAAACCATCATCAGTTAGCATTCCATCCAGACCCAAGGGTGATCAGAGGAACCGGGATTTAGGATCAAGGGATCAAAGGGGAACCCATCTAAAGTATACCACTCCAACCTGCGGGAAGTGCGACAAGAGTCACACCAGGGAGTGCCTGCTCAGTTCAGATGTTTGCTATGGGTGTGGTAGATCTGGTACCATGCGCCAAGTGTGCCCATATTCTATATAAAGTGATGATAGGGGTCGTGCACAGACCACTAGGATAGTAGCAGCTTCGGCCCATTCTGCTCCGCAGGGAGCATCGACTATTAGAGATGGCGGACAGCACCAAAATCGATTTTATGCCCTTGCCTCGTGCCAGGAGCAGGAGACTTCGCCAGACATGGCCACTAGTATGTTGCATGTCATTCATATTGATGTTTACACCTTACTAGATCCGGGAGCTACCTTGTCTTTCGTGACTCCTTTAATTGCTAGAAGCCATGGTGTTAGTCCCGAGACCTTGTCAGAACTGTTTTTAGTTTTGACCCTGTTGGTGATTCGGTCACAGCTAGATGAGTATATAGAGAATTTCCGGTCACTGTGTTGCATAAGGTTACCTCCGTAGACCTTGTAGAGTTAGCCATGACTGACTTCGACATTATCCTTGGCATGGATTGGTTGTTTGCATGTTATGCTTCGATTAATTGTAGGACACGTACAGTGGAATTTCATTTTTTGGGTGAGTCAGTGTTGGAGTGGAAGGGTCGTTCGACGGTACCAGCAGGTCGGTTTATCTCTTATATTAAGGCGAGGAACATAATCACTAAAGGTTACATGTACCACCTAGTTAGGGTTAAAGATGTGGAGTCTGAGTCTCCGATTATTCAGTCAGTTACGGTGGTGTGTGAATATCCGGAGGTGTTTCCTGATGAATTGCCATGTGTTCCTCTGAAGAGAGAAATTGATTTCGGTATTGATCTATTACTCGATATGCAGCTTATCTCTATTCCTCCCTACAGGATTACCCCAACCAAACTAAAGGAATTGAAGGATCAAAGGATCTGTTGGATAAGGGCTTCATTAGACCGTGTCAATCTCCATAGGGTGCACCAATTCTATTTGTTCGAAAGAAGGATAGTTCCCTTCGCATGTGTATTGACTATCGAAAGTTGAACAAGGTTACCATCATGAAAAGGTACCCCTTACCCAGGATCGATGACTTGTTTGGTTAGCTTCCGGGTGCCAAGTGCTTCTCCAAGATTGATCTCAGGTTCGGGTATCACCAGCTTAGAGTTCGGGAGAGTGACATCCCAAAGACCGCTTTCAGGACTCAGTATGGTCACTACGAATTTGTTGTTATGTATTTCAGACTAACCAATTCCCCTGCATCTTTTATAGATTTATTGAACAGGGTTTTCAAGGAATATCTGGACATGTTCATGATTGTGTTCATTGATGACATTCTTATATACTCCCGGAGCAAGAAGGAGCATGCCACTCATTTGAGAATAGTTCTACAAACCCTCAAGGATCATCAACTGTATGCAAAGTTTAGCAAATGTGGATTTTGGCTAAACTCGGTAGCATTTCTGGGCAATGTGGTATGAAGCGAAGGCATAAGGGTAGATCCCCAGAAGATCGAGGCAGTGAAGAATTGGCCTAGACCGGTGAATCCTTCAGAAATTTGGAGTTTCTTGGGTCTAGATGGATACTATCGAAGATTTGTTGAGGGTTTCTCATCTATTTCATCCCCACTGACCAGGTTGACTCAGAAAAAGGTGAAGTTCCAATGGTCAGATGCTTGTGAGAAAAGCTTCAAATAGGTTAAGTGAAGCTTAAGACCCAACTCACCTCAGCACCAGTGTTAACCTTACCCGAGGGTACTGATGGCTTTGTTGTATATTGTGATTCTTCGAAAGTCGAGCTAGAATGTGTGTTGATGAAGCGTAGGAAAGTAATAGCATATGCCTCGAGACAGCTGAAAGTTCATGAAAAGAATTACCCTACCCATGATCTTGAGTTAGCCGCGGTGGTGTTTGCATTAAAGATATGGCGGCATTACTTGTATGGGGTCCACGGGGATGTATTTACGGATCACAAGAGCTTACAATATGTGTTTACACAGAGTGACCTAAATCTTCAGCAAAGGAGGTGGTTGGAGTTGCTAAAGTACTACGACATGAGTGTCCTCTACCATCCGAGTAAGGCCAATGTGGTTGTGGACGCACTTAGTAGACTCTCTATGGAGAGTGTGTCCTGTGTGGATAAGGGAAAGAATGAATTGGTGAAGGATGTCCACCGACTTGCAAGACTGGGAGTTAGATTGATCGACTCAACCGATGGTGTTGTTGTTGTAGATAACGGGTCAGAATTGGCCTTGGTGGTTGATGTTAAATCCATCCAAGATGAGGATCCAATTTTGAGGAAGATGAAGGAGGCGGTGCAGAGTCAAAAGGTGGAAGTTTTCTCCCAAGGGGGAGATGGTGTGCTACGATACCAGGGTCGTCTATGTGTCCAAGATGTTGATGATTTGAGAGTTTGGATATTGCATGAGGACTAGATACTCTATCCACCCAGGATCCACGAAAATGTATCGGGACTTACGAGAAATCTATTGGTGGGATGGTATGATGAAAGATATTGCAGAGTTCGTAGTAAAATGTCCACACTGCCAGCAAGTGAAAGTCGAACATCAAAGGTCGGGAGATGTACTTCAGGATATTAGCATTCCTATTTGGAAGTGGGAGGAAGTAAATATGGATTTCATTACAGGCCTACCTCGTACTCACAAACACTATTACTCCATTTGGGTGGTGGTAGATAGGTTAACTAAGGTTGCACACTTTCTACCGGTCAAGACCACGGATTCGGCGGATGATTATGCTAAGTTGTATATTCGGGAGTTGGTTCGACTTCATGGAGTGCCCTTTTCTATTATTTCAGACCAAGGTACTCAGTTTACTTCTTAATTCAAGCATTCTTTTCAAAGGGGACTTGGGACGCAAGTTAAGCTCAACACAGCCTTCCATCCGCAAACAGAAGGCCAAGCAGAATGAACCATTCAGAACCTCGAGGACATGTGTTATGGATTTCAAATGTAATTGGGATGATCATTTTACCTTGATCGAGTTTTCTTATAATAACAATTACCACTCTAGTATCCAAATGTCATCGTTCGAGGCTCTTTACGAGCGAAGATGTAGATCACCCATTGGATGGTTTGAAGTTGGTGAGGCAACTATGATAGGACCAGATTCGATTCACGAGGCAATGGTAAAGGTTCAATTTATAAGGGATCGGTTAAAAGCTGCTAAGAGTCTTCAGAAATCATTTGCTGATGTGATTTGGAGTTTGATGTGGACGATTGGGTATTTCTAAACGTATCTCCCATGAAGGGAGTCATGTGGTTTGGGAAGAAAGGGAAACTCAGTCCCTCTATGTGGGTCCCTATCGGGTTGAGAGAAGAGTTGGTAAGGTGGAGTATGAGTTGGACTTTCCATCGGAGCTATCTTCGGTTCATCCCGTCTTTCATGTGTCGCTTTTGAAAAAGTGTTTGGGTGATCCAGCCTTGGTAGTTCTGGTAGACAGCATTAGAGTGAAAGACAGCCTCAACTATGAAGAAATTCTGGTGAAAATCTTAGATCGTCAAGTTTGTAAGCTAAGGAACAAAGAAGCTGCTTCAGTTAAAGTATTATGGAGGAATCAGCATGTTGAGGGAGCTACGTGGGAAGCCGAAGCGGATATGATGGCTATATATCCATATTTATTCTCTACCGGCTCAGTTCCGACTTAAGGTATCAGTTTTGCCCTACGACTCTATCTAGTTTTCATGTTCAGTTCATGTGTGAAAGTTTTTTTTATATGTATGAATGTGTATGTGAAGTAAAAGATCAGTTCAACCATATGGTTTGATTCGGAGCTAGTCATTCCATGAAAATTTTGGTTTAAATGATCAGTATATAGCTATGATAAATTGTATGTTTCTATTTGTTGCTTGTTTCCTACATTCGACGACGAATGTTTCCAAGAGAGAGATAGTGTAATACCCTACAAAGGCCTAAGAATAGACCCGGGAGTTGAAATTGAATAGTGCAGAAAACTGGCAGAAACATCACAAAACAGATGACTCAACGACTCGTGGGTGGATACCACGAGTCTCCAAAAGCAGTCATTGAATGGGGGTGCAGGGAAACAGTGGTGAGAACGGACGGTGTAACGACTCATTTTCAGGAACAACAGGTCGTTGTTACCAGTCGTTGGAAGAAAGGGACTTAGGCTGAGGGGGAAACAACAGACATCTCACGATTCATTATAAGAGACAACGACCCATTGATTCAAGTCGTTGCTTGTGGGTTGAGGTTTCCAGTGCATTCAACGGATGGAGACCCTGACTCGTTGGATGCCACCACGAGTCGTGGTGATGCCTGGGAAAGGGAAGTCAAATTTGGTTAACGAGTTGACGACGGTCGATTCAACAACCCGTGCTTTGAAGTAACGACTCGTCATGATTCGTCGTGTGAAGGATCTGAGATGTGTTATGTGGCAATGGACCCGATGACTCGGTACCACGAGTCGTGGTATGTTGCCACGACCCGTTGGGTCGGTCGTTGGGTCGGTCGTTGGCCCGTCCAGATCAGTTTTCAGGAAAATAATTTTAAGGGCATATTCGACTTTTCCACACTTTTAGACCATAAACTATGTCATTTTGTGTATTTTCTGCGTGTAATAAGATGAGTTAAGTCCTTTATGCATGCCCATTCTCATGCAAGAACTTTAGAGAGATTTTTGGAAGATTCAAGGTCTTCTTCCCCAAGTATCAATTTCTTTGTGGGTATTCAAAGAACTTTGCGTCAACCCATTTCTAGGTATGAAGGGTTTTAGAATGGGTGAAATCCTTTCACACCCATGCCCAATTTCGATTTAAATCATGAATCCTCCTATTCAAGTGTATGGGGTTTTACTCAAATGCATGAAAATGTAATTTCTCTTTATGGGTACGATTTAATTGAGTTTTAATTATTGAATTATGAATGATGGATTGGTTATATATTATTTTCTTAAAAAATCATGTTTTAATCTTTTAAATCTAAATTTCCCATTTGATGAAAGTTCATGAAAGTTATGATTTATGATGAATACTCTATAATTTGAATTTATAGATGATGGAAAAGCATGTTTTCCAAGTTACCCATGTTTATGAGCCTATTTTTAAAGAAATGAATATGAAGATGTATTGGGCTATGCCCATATGTTGAAGAATGATTCATGATTTATGAAGAAAATTACATGATTTGTCGATGTATGAAGTTGGCCAATGAAAAGGGCCCTTTTATTCTTGGCTAAGCATGTTTTAAAGGGGATCAATGATGATAAACGTTATATCTTAGCCAATGAATTCTTATGCATGATGTTATTGATTTACGTATGAGTCTATATGAAAAATTTTGGGAGCCATGTCTAGCACTAAACAACACAACGTTCAAGGACTAAGTCGGTGTCTCATGACCACGTGCCACCGTGGGTTGTAAATGATATGATGTATTTATAATGATCCCTTCAAATGTTATATCACGCCCAATGCACGATCCTCGCCTGGCAAGCGAGGGTCAGCTCTGCCCACTTGAGCGAGATAGTGGGGCATCATGAAAGGCTCTACCATGATGGTGTCGGTTATGACTAGTCCTCCCATTTTTCTGCATGTTTTATGCATTGTTATATTTATGTTGTGGCTCAAGTTACATTTTGATAAATTCACTTATGATTATTAAAATGAGTGGTTATGAATGATTTGAAAGCCTTGAGCCTTATGTTTTATTACGAAGATTTTGATGTAAGCATGATGTCCTTCTCTTATATTATTTACGAGTTATATTTACTTTGAAATGTTTGTTTTACTTACCTTGCATAGTCAGTACATTCCACGTACTGACCGCATACTTTCTATGTTGTATCGTTCCATGATACAGGGTTCGGATCTCAGTCTCATCCTCATCTTTAGTCCATCTCAGCTTACGCTTTCATCTTATTGCCGAGTCCTCATTTTCCGAGGGTCGTTTGATAGACTTTCATGTTTATTATGTTTCAATATTGGTCGGGTTAGTTGGGAATGTTGTCCCATCGACCCATCTTATGTAGTAGAGGATTTCAGACAAGTATATAGTGCTCACCGGTGTATATGTTCAGTATTTTATGATGTTACGCTATAATTACGTTTCCGCTATGTTTTTATGGTTATCGTTCCTCTTATTTGAATGAGATTAGTTGTATGCATGAGTCATGGGTCGACTTAGCGTCTCTCAGGGTTCCTTGTCCCGTGTCTACGATTCGAGTGTACGTTCGAGTTGTGACATTCGTCCTGGAATGTTGGACGACACACACGACTCCAAGTCATGGACCGACATTGTATGACATTGCACAACATATCCTCACACGGCAAGCCTACCACAAACAACTCCAAACAACAAAACATTGCACCATGCTGAGGCATGACACAAATGTAACCATAATCAAAATAAGAATCTTACCTGCCCCTATGTCTTCCCACTTGCAAGCTATAATTCATCAAGTTACAAGCATCCTTGCACAAGTCAGCAAACGTAATTCTAGACCTGACTCCTACAACATCTGACTTCTCGCATGATTTTGATCCGAAAAGAAGGGTAACAATCCTAAATAACCTATAGCCTCTTGTTTATAAGTACACTACACAATTTTACACTACACAATTTTACACATAAACAAGACTCTACTAGACATGGCTCATAGACTCCCTAGGACGTACTACTCTGGTACCAAGTCTGTCACACCCCAAACCTGGAAGGGCATGACTGGCACCCTGTGGAACACCTGATCGGGCACACTCTGCGACACATATAACTACAACAAGCCTGAACCGATAAGGTTCGACATCACAATGTCTATAAGTTTAGAGTAAAGTAATAGAAATAGAAGTTGGCTAAGAGACCAACCAAGATATATACCATAGGTTGTTAAGGCCACAAGACAGAAACAATCTATACAACCAGGCCCTCCTGGCCTGCAACACAACACTACACCCACAACAGGCATCTATGAGCCTTTAAGAATACAATAATAATCAAATTATCGGGATAGGGCCCCAAACTACCCTTAACTCAAACATCTGGCGACTCCGAAAGACCTGGAGTGCACCATTTCAGCTGGAACTCCACTCAGAACACAAGAACTCAATCTACCATCCCATCATCACCTATAATCATGAATGCAGCACCCCAACTATGGCTTCAATACAACAATGTACGATTATGAAAGGAAGAAATAACTACAAGACTCAGATTACAGAGAAATAAATATACTGAATATCATAGTAGGAGAAACTCAATTTAAGTAAACATATAGAACCTACCTTGTCCCCATAAGCTTGGAAAGTACAAGAAAACATACAAATAGAACCTACATGGCCCCCATATGTCTGGCAAGTGCAAAAGTAAACAACAACAAGCGGCATCTAGCAGACACAACTCACCTTTCATCGCCTCTAGACCTTTCAAGAACCTCAGCTAACACCAGTCAATATCTAGCATCCACTGTTATCAGATAATATAAAACACATCCAACAACCATATTATGATGCTAATGAAAAGTAAACACCACTTAATCAACATCATCAATAAAGCTCTGTTGGACCCTCTCTCGGTTGCTCATAGTTAGCAGAGCTCCATCCATTTGAGAGAGCAAATCGCGATTCCAGTAAGGCTCATACATGTCAGACCATTCTCGAATCGTGTCTTTATTTGACACTATAGAGGACATCATCCTCAACCGTGTAGATCATTTACTCCTTGGGCTCAACCCCTTGGCTGGAAACACTCTCCTATGTCGGGTATCCATGAGTCCCAAGGCCTCAATTAGAACATACAACCATACTAAAAAATATTCATATTTAATAACAATAACAATAAATGTTCAAACATCCCATAACCGGCTCTCAAACCCCACCAACCGATTATCACAACATAGTATTATTCTTTCACATCTAGCCATCCACCGATGAGCCACTAACCGAGCTAAGGATTACTATCCTAACCAGTCTATCCCCAAGCTTTACAAGAAGTCCACAAAAAACTTTAATCACCACTAAAATCAAGGGACACATCCAAACCAGCCCAAGTGTCACCATTGTCGTCATGTTCCATCGACACGAGCCTAATAATTTTCCATGACTATTACTCTCTGCACTCAAGCCTGAGCTATCAACAAAACCAGCACCTTATACTCACACTTACCATCATATAAATAGCATCACCAGAGTCAAATAACAATATCACACAACTATTCACGAAACAGCTAACACACACGTCAATACCGACGACAAATATCTATGGTATTCATGCCGACAAAGGGAGGGAGAAGCCTAACATACCTTGGATTTTTGGAGAACCTGAACTAAGAAGAACCTACACCCTTATAAGCATCAAGTTACTTCCTAAGAGCATCCCATGTTACTACCAAAATGCAGCCAACACAACTCAACAATAAAACAAGACAAACGAAGCTTACCCGACAAGATTCATAGGGATTGGACAGTAGAAACTCTGAGACAACAACCTACCTTGGTTAACACAGCTATAACCAACCTCAAAAACTAATAAAAATAAGAAGAAGAAGGCTTACAACCAGCCGCACCACGAAACAGCCACCAAAAGCCCCGAAAAGACACCAAACCACGGACTACACCAAGATCCCGACTTCCCGACCTTCGATCCCACCTTGGATTATGTTTTGTTAGCACAAAACTATCAAGAACATGTTGGAAAACCTCTAGGGAGAGCTTTATTTGCGGGATATTTCCAGAAATGATAATAGGATAGAAAATAACCGACCAAATGGACTTAAATAGTCCTTTATCGCCTTCGCTTGTGACGTGTCTGCTTATGCAGTCTCGTAAAAATGCAAATATCTCTGTACTCAAAAGTTGGATAGATGAACGGTTTAATGTGATAGAAACTAGACTCATAGACCTTTAGTTTTATAGGTCGTAGGCCACGTAACTCGTTATATACTGGGAGAAAATCCTTGAGACATTGAACCTAAATTTCTTAGAATCTCAAGAAGGAAATTTTTTGATAACTCTTTCCGAATTTCGTTCTACAACTTGAACGATGTCCAATCTTAAATACAATCATATAATGACTCAAATACTCATAACATTTTCTTCTTATCCTATTAAGTACTCTTAGTCCTACCTCGAATGTACGGGTTTATCGATCAAATTATCCGGGGTGTTACACAGGTAGTTCCTCTGATCGTCCCTTGCAATAGAAGCTTTTGAATTCAGTGACAAAGATTGTATGCTCTTTTCTTTCTATCTAGTTGGTCTAGTTTCTAGTTTTGCATGATAATCAATTTTGATGTATAGATGACAGATAGGCCGGGGCCCTATCATGATCATTTAGTAATGTACTATCTTAGAGGCTTTGTGGACGCAGTCTTGGGTTTTATAGTATAGTTTATGTCGTTGTTGCCCTTCTACATTCTATTCAGTTATGTTGCAGCCTCATCGGCTTGACTTTTCTTATTATTGTTAAGTTGTTACCTTATTGGTCCATATGTTATATTTGCACAGCTGGTTATTATAGGTGATGTCATTCAAATCCACTCCCAATATCGGGTAGTATAAAGGATTGATGCATATATAAAAACCCAACAAGGAGTTGGGGTTGAATCCCATAGGGACTACTCAAATTATAAACTATCTAGTACTAAACAATAAAGTATTCCAAGATTAAAAGCTATTCAGATTGAGAGTGAAGGAATTTGACTGCAACTACCAATTGTATTAAGCTACGATTGTATGCAACTAGAGATAATTCTAGGGAAGTGACCTCAATATTAGATTGATTCCCCTAAATCACCCAATGTGAAAGAATTGAGAGAGGGCTAAGGCTGAACATGCAAACAATTTACTTAGGCAACACATGGGTGTCTTTCAACATCATCATAGGTGTCAAACTACTTTACTTTTGTCAAAATAAAGAGAACTCCATTCTACCCAATTACTTGTTTTCTAATTTGGAATTCAACCTATGTCTAGGAGAATCTATTAAACAAGGGTTATACCTTGAGTCGTTGTTAATTAATACTAACCCAACCCAGATTTTCTCTTCCAAGCCTCATAAGGATAATAGGGCAAGATTGGATGATTCTCATCATAAATCACAAGCTATAAAGAGAAAATCAATCAAATGTTCAATAGCCCAAACTCAAATATAACAAATTGAGATTATTAGGGTTCACAAACCTAGATGCATTTACTTACCCATGGATAGAAAAAGAAGATAATACAAGTAACGAGGCATTCTTACCAATAGAAATTGAGATCTCTACTTGATTGATGATAATCTTCAATTACCGTAGTCAAATCAACAATCTATTTGAAAACTAGGGCTAAAATGTACTCTCTATTCTAGCTATTAACTAAGGAATGAAAAACTTATCACAAATTACAAGAAAAATCTATTTATACTATGCCCTGAAAGTCCATTAAATTTGAGCATTGGATTGCCAGGTGTGGACGAACCATCCTTTTGAAAGGATTGACCATCTTTTGGACCATCCTTTAAATTTCTACTTCTGTCTCTGGGCATGTTGTCCTTACAGAGACGGAATGTCCTTTGGAAAGATAGTTCGTACTTCACTTTGTATTGGACCCATTCTGCCAATATCTGATCATCTATTTATTGACGGACCGTCTTCTAGGATTTTGGAATCTGCAGCTGGGAAGGGACAAACCGTTCTTCAGACGGACAGTCCATCTTTTGTTCATCTTCTTAGAAGTTTTCTAGCCTTAGATCCTCTCTTTATCCAATGTCTTGAGATTCTGAAACACAGTACAGTAAGGTTAGTTTCTACTTAATTTCACTTATGACATGCAAAATTCTGTAAAAAGAAGCAAAGATA
>JACEIK010004711.1:112782-127246 GCA_018107945.1 Datura stramonium
ATTGTATCATGGGTACTACTTGAGTCGTGCTTAGCTTATTGGGGCACACTATTATGCTTAATCATTATAAAAATATTCATATTAATTATATTACTTCCTATGTCCTAATTTATATGAAATGATTATCTTTTTAGCCAATCCAAAAAAGAATAATATATTTCTATATTTAATGTAATTTAACTCTAAAATACTTATTTCACCCATATTTTGATGATTTATAGTCTCAAAAATATCTATGACTTGTTTTATACCACAAGTTTCAAAAATATTTCCATAATTCTTAAACTCCATATCTTGTGAAAGTACATCACATAAATTGGAATGACGAAAGTATCTTTAATTCCATTTAATTAATTGTCTAAAATTATACATGCATAATTGGATTAAGTTTTAATGATAGGACAACTATATAAGCTATCATATCTATAAGGTGCTTTCGATGTGGTTCTATAGCATCGGATGTCTATTGCACTAGAATCAGATTTGGACTGTGACGCTAATAAGGACAGGTCAATGCTAGACTTGTGACTAATTGTTGATCAACCTGAGGGCCATTACAAGGGTGTTGCAATTCGAAAGTGGTTTGTCTCCTGGGAGAGGTCTTGTAGGCTACTCGATTACAAAATAGTCTTTGTTGCATCAAGGTTATACAATTCCATGTCACTACGGGATGCAACTCCTTGGATTTTCTCAAGCCAGAGTAAGACTGGTCTCTCCAATTTTGACTTAGCCATATGTCATTGTCTGGTATGTCCTTTTTCCAAATGTAATTTTCTTTCCCCGTACGTCTCATGGTTCGAGATACTAACCCGAGCCCAAATTTGATTAAAGTAGTACTTGTATGTGTTCAAACCCCATTAATTTACTTGTTAAATCAAATTTTTACTCCATACACATATTATTAATCTTTTACACTCTCTCCATTCATTTATAATTGTTAGGATAAGATTTTCAAACCCATTAAGAAAAAAATTAATAGGGATTGCAATTTAATTAATATAACCTTTTAATTGATAGTTACTTCTTGAAAACATATAATAGTCATTCTTTTCACATTCTAAAGTAACTTAAGTACTAAGGGTAATGTTAAAAAAAAGGTGGTCAATTATTTTTTTAATTTTGAAACTAGAAACTATTTTGGAATAACTATTTTCAGTATATCTAGCAACTAAACGGATTAGAGAAAGTAGGGTTGGGTATTGATCGGTTTGGTTCGGTTTTTGTAACACCCCCAAAGTTCCTAAGACTAAATTCGGGATTTGAAATGAAAACAGCAGAAAAATCTGAGATTTCTCTTAGAATGACTAGAGGTACGGGTAATTGGTGGGTCTAATGACCCGTCGGAGGCACTTGTAGTGAAGGTTTGCAAAGTAGACTTGGGAGTAACAGGTCTAAGAACAAACCGTTGGTTGATGTAATGAGTCATGGTGAGGGGGTCGTTGTGAGGTTGGTTCTTTTCAAGGTGTGACTCATTGAATGAGAAAATGAGTTGTGGTATGTTTACGTTGGGAGGATTTCCAGGAAGTGAGCAGTTGTGATAACGGACGGAAGCGATGAGTCGTTGGGGATAGTAACGACTCGTCCTATCCAGTCGTGGTAGCAGACCTGAGTCTCGAAAATGGAGTGAAACCATGATTAAGGTAATGAGCCCTTGGAGCAAAGAATGAAATGATGTAGGCCTAGTTGTCACTAGTAGTGCAGAAATTTCAGACTTTTTATTAAGGGTATTTTCATAATTTCTAAGCTATAAGGTCCTAAACTACGTCGTTTTAGCTTAGTAGGGTTTTAAGGGTGTTAAACCTTTTGTAAGTAATACCATTCCATGCATGCAAATTGGAGCTCTTCCTTGGAGATCAAGCTTGAAGACTTTCCCCAATTTCTCTCCAATTTCCTTTAGGCTTTAAAGAGGTAGTGTAAATTCGATTTACCTAGGCATGTAGGGTTATGAATGGGCATATCCATCCACTCCCATGCCAAATTCCTTCTCAAATTCATGGAAATTCTAGTTGATGAATCTATGGGGTTTTAACCCAACTTGTGAATTCTCTAAGTATCTATCATGTGTATACTCTATTTATTTTTGTAATGTTGAATTATCATTCATGGGCATGTTTTATAATATTTTAAATTACAATTCATGTTTTCAAAGTTTCACAAATTATGATGCCCAATTATGATAGTTCATGAAAGGTGAGATTATAACATATGTCATCAAGCATGATGAGATGTATATGATAAATGTATGATTTCGAATTACCCATGTCTATATTCATGTTATTTACTATCAAAGTCTATTTATAGTATTTTTATGTTTGGGAAAGCTCGTCTGATCAAGTATGTTTCATGATTTATCTCAATTTCATGTTATTAGCTTACCACATGAATTTTGGAGTCTAGACTCCCACTCTTTTCAGCTTGTGGTATGGTTTGAGTCAAGACTCCACATGTTATGATTTCAGATTTGTACATTTATTGATATGATTCAACTTCGTCACTAGGCGATTGTTCAGCTTCATTGGAAAATGATGGAAGCATATGCAAGGTTTTGGGAGTAGTGTCTAGCACCGAGTAGGCTAAGGGTAAGTCAACCCTGTGCCTCAGAACTACGTGCCAACATAGGTATGTTCAGATTATTTGTGACCTCTCTTGTGAGCTTCCCCTGCCCCCAAGGGGCCTTTAGCTTGATATTGATATCACGGTAGCATCCTTAGCCTAGACAAGGCTTTGGACGGCTCTGCCCACTTGAGTGTAATGGCAGGGACCACATAATCTCTATTGTGGTAATGTCAGTTATATGACGAGTCTCCCATTGTTCCTCATGATTTCAGTTATGCATGTTCATCAGTCATGATATTATGTTTTCAGCAGGTTTGACCCAATCTTTAGTTTTACTTATGAATAATTAGTTTCAGATTTGGGTCATTCGATTCAGTTATGATATTCAGTTATGCTTAAATCATGTTTTTAGATAATAGCATGTAACCCCTACTCTTAGAATCTTATGATGAAATTCTTTATGATATGCATGATTTCTGATTTTACTTACTTAGCAGTTTTACTTACCCTACATACTCGATACATTTCATGTACTTACCGCATACTCTATGTTGTATTATTTCATAATACAGGCTCCGACATTCAGGTTCTACCCCGCTGTTAGCCAGATCCTCAGAGCGGCACCTCTTGGCCAGAGTTGGTGAGTCCTTATACTTCGAGGACCCTTTTTATTAGTTGTACTCTGTATCTTCAGTTTTAGTTTATTGAGTTAGTTGGGGTCTTGTCCCATCAACTCGTCAGTATGTAGAGGCTTACCAAACATATTATGTTTTCAGTTTCAGATCGCTGTTATATATTCAGATATTTGATATTATCAGATTTTCAAACTTCCGCTATTTTATATATATCAGACTTCTACACTATTATGTTCAGTTTAGATGTCATGTTCATGCCATGAGTTTACTTGGAGCCCCTCGGGGTTATTTGTCCCGTGTCTCAATCCAGGCTTATGTTTGGGTCCTGACAGTTTTGAAAGTTATTGGTTTTGCTTATTTGTTATTAATTTTTATACATGCTAAATCGTTAAAAAATCGTTAAGATATCAATTTATCGGTTATTAATCGTTATCGGCTCGATTATTGGGTTAACAGTTAACATTTCACAAAAAAAAATTATTTAACGTAAAACACTTAAACAAAGTGTAACTAAGACTCACAAACATTGTTAGAAAGCAGCTTAATAATTCAATATGCAGCCATTCTATTAGCTAATGCTAATCAGCATAATCCAAAGTTCCAAATATAGTTGGCATTTGACAAAAAGTATTTGTCAGCGAACTGGCGCCAGATTGTCTAGCACAATATTTCTGGTGCTAACTTTTCATATACATTGCCTTTTCTAGCAGCCAGGTATAACCAATTAGCCATTGTCAGAGAAAATCCTCAATATAAATACTATATTTTATGAACACATCAAAATAACATAATAAAACAGCAGCACAGCTGGTTGCACCGTTGCACAGTCACAATATGAATATTAAGTAGTCACGCAGCTTAAAATTTGTCTAGCACAAATAAAATTTCAAAAACATAAAATAACATCACAAAAGTCCAATATAATAACTACTCAATCCTTAAGAGTTATATTCTCCTGCTTCATGTTATCTAAACAACGTTTAACATGAAACTTCAAGGAGGAAGTCTCGATATGCATCCAATGATAATTAGCAACACGGCAATAATGAATAGATTTTACTCTGCACCATCCATCATAAGTTTCTTCAAGTTTTTCATAGTGACTCCAAATAGGTGATCGAAATTTAGGACCGCGAAGATGAGGTGTGGTTAAACCTAATTAACAAAGAAAGAAAATTAGAGCACCTGCAAGTTGTTAACATCATGCCAAACATTTATCACCATAACCTGTTATAACAAAGGTATTGTAGAAGAATAGAATGCAAGATGAGAAACTAAACCATCAAATTGAGGCTTTGATCAAAAGTTTAAATGTTGACTATAAGACACCTATGAATACAACATAATCTCTTATAAAATAAACTAAAAAGGAGTAAAGAAAAGAGAAGCAATTGCATTTTACTAGGTAGAGATAAAGGATTGCATATTGAACCAACACATATAGGAAATGGAGTATTGATTTCAAGCATGTTTTTCTGCTGGATTATAATTCTTTTTGTGGTCCAAGCAAAATGAAACTTTTCACTCATATGGACCACAGTTAGACACTATGAGTTTAACTTTAATTTGTAGTACTAATTTAGATCAAGTTATAAGGTCTAGATTGGTCTTAGTATTTCTTATTTTATTAATGATGTAAGGAGTTTTGGGTTTTAATTTAATAAAATTTGTCACTCTATGCAGTTAGCTACATATTACCTATAAAAAATAGTCAAAGCAAGTTGATGCCCATGGGACACAAAAGGTAGTAAAGTCTTTAAAAATAATCAAACCGCTTGAAAATAAAGGAAGACACCACAGTAACACAGAGCGCAATGATCACAAATAATACCATTACATTGTTGCATAAGAGCAAATGAGCTATCAGATATCGACCTAACTAAAATAAAAAAGCATCCTTCCAGAGGATGAAGAAAGGCGGTCACACCAATTTTTTCCACCTTTATACATAGGAGTTGAATAATTAACATACAAAAATATCATCTCTTAACAATCTACGATTCTACATGTCATCAATGCAAGGTTCTGCTTCTTTTCTAAGTTTGTTCATATCTAAAGATAATTACATCAACAAGATAAAGCTCAATCAATTGAAAAAATAAACTATTCACAATTTTAAATCAATGCAAGGTTCTTTACTTACTTTTTTCAAGTTGTTCAAAAAAATTTAAATCTTCCTCAATACTCATAGGTTGTGGTTCACTCCAAAGCCAATCTTGAAGGCACACTAGAGCTTGTACCAATCTAGGAGTTAATGAACTCCTAAACGAATCAAGAATGTGTCCTCCAGTACTAAAAGCACATTCAGATGACACTATTGAAACAGGAATAGCTAACACATCTCGAGTCATCTCAGAAAGAAAGAGGAATTTAGGTGAGTTAAATTTCCACCAAAGAAATATATTGAAATCTACTTTTCCAATTTCAATATCTTCTGCAAGACATTTTTTTAATTCTAACTTATAAGCTGCACCTCCATTTCTAGATGTATGTCTAAATAATTCCTCATAGGAATCACAAAAATCTCCTATGAGTATAGACCCTGAACTGGAATTTTCCACTTCTGTTGAAGAAAGTTGACCACCTTTATCTTTTGAAGAAATCTTTGCATACTCATTCAATAATAATTTCGTGTACTTTAATACATCATTTCTTATTACTGACCCTTTGTCCCCAAACATCTTCTTAAGTGCAAAACTAAGAGAACTAAATTTGTAGCGAGGATCAAAAACACATGGTATGAAAAATATCTTATTCAGTTTCCCTGGACTACTCCAACATTTATCAAATTTCTACTTCATCTTCTTTGCCATTTCACCCAAAATAGTATCTTCATTTGATATCAATTTTTTCAAGTAAATACCAATTTAACAAATTTCAAGAAAATGAAAATTTAATGTAACATATAGTGATCCAGATACCTTCAAAGTATGCTTTAATAATATTTCAAGAAATTTTATAATTCTCTTTATACTATCCTAATCACTACTCAAAGTGTACCTGCTGGACTTCCATCCATAATATCAATAAACTCAAGATGATGTGCCAAGTCAATATCACGGTGGCATAATATGATATTGCACCCCCATATTCAATAGACCTATTCAACATCAAGTAGGTGTAATTCCACCTTATAGGAACATCCAAGCATAAAGATTTCTTAACAAGATTTCCATCTTCACAATATTCCTAAAACTTCCTCCACCTAGCAAGAGATTCGCTAATGTATCTCACCATATGTATAACTCATTGAATAGCCAGTTGATTCTTTTATACCATCTTTGTAATGACCCAGATGTCGTTACAGGATAGTTAAGGGCCTAAAACACTGGAACAAGCTAGGAAACGAATAGAAATACTGTAAATTTTTCTAAGTTTGAAACTGGTGAATTTTGGGAAGTTACTAGTTTGGGGAACTGTTGTAGCAAAGGGATTCCCGCTGCAGCGAGACCATGGTAACGGTCCGAGTTCCACCGAGGAAAATTTAGGGAATAACCACTGGAACCGCGTAGCAACACTATGGCTGCTGTAGTGGGTCTGCCACAGCAGAAATGTGATGTAAATCCTTGGAAATCCTAATACCATACCTGGGAGTTGAAACGGAGAAAAATAGGATTTTTTGCACCAGATCACAGAACGAGTCGTCTTGTGACCCGTAGGGTAGGCCACAAGTCATGGAGTGACTCGTGGGGAAGGTTCCGGACTTGGTTGAAAATTCGTAGAATTGAGTGACCACGAGTGTGATCACGAGTCGTGGTCAACACCATGAGTCGTTAAGTCAGTCGTGGTTAAGGATGGTTGGAGGAAGAGGATGTTTCGAACAGTGCACTTAATGGGTCCTCACCACGACGTTGGGAGCACCATGAGTCATGGTGTCGCCCGTGGTGACCCCCTGATTATTACTAAAAATGTAGAGGATGAGAGGTGACCATGATTCATGGTCACCACTAACGACCCGTTATGTCCCCTGTGTTGACCCATGAAAAGAAATCTCGGCTCAGTGGTAACGGGAGATGTCACAAGTCGTTGGGTCTCCTGATGACTCGTAAAGTTAGTTGTTGGCAGGATGTTGAATTTGAAGAAAATTTCCAGTACACATGATGAATTGGCACCACGAGTCATCCCTAATCTCATGACTCGTGGAGTGCCTCGTGGGGACTGGTAGGGTCCTTTTTCCTGCAAATTTCCTAGGGTGTTTTATGTAATTTCGTAAACTCCTAGACTCTAAACTACATCATTTTGGGTTTTAATCAAGGGATTTAGAGGGGTAACTGATAGTTTTACTTCATTCCTTGCATTCCCTCAGAAGTTAGAACTTAGAATTCTCTCAGAAAGACTTTGAACAAAAGATAGGGAAATCGAATTCTCCTTAGATTTTCAAGGGATTTCTTCACCAGGTATGTGGAAATTCAACAAGGGAATAGTTCTTCATTTGTGTCCGCAAAATCTTCGCTATTTTTCCTCTTTCAGTATTAGTCCTATAGATTCGAAATGTAGAAGATTTTCATAATTATATCTTTAAAATTTCGAGTAGTATATTTCTCATGATTTTAATTGCTTATTATTCCATATTTCTAGACATTTATGAGAATTGTATCTTGTGGAATAATTTAGCCCTAAGTATCAGATCAGTAGAATTTAGGATCTTGCGTGTTTGACTAGTTTCCTAGTAGCTTGATTCAAACAAATTTGAAAACCCCATTTTATTAGTGTATGTGGAAATTTTAATTAGATATTTACCTGTACAGTATTAGTCAGATTATTAGTCTCAGTTATGTTTAGAAATGTAAGCTAATCAGTTTGACCACAGTTAAATTTTGAGGTGTTAGTGATGCCTCCTAGTTATCAGTATCAGATATCAGTTATCAGATTTTTGTGGTTCTTTAGATGGTTATGACACTTCCAGATAAGCAGCTCTAACCAATCTTAGAACCACCAGCTTCAGCCTCAGTTTGTTATTTAAACGGTTACGACGCTCTTAGATAAGTAGCTCTAACCTGTCTTAAAACACCAGTTTCTAAATCTGATCCGATAAGACTCTCAGGGTACTCCCAGATAGTATCCCTGACTTAGTCTTGGGCCTTAGTATCATCTATCCACTTTGCAGTAGTAGTCAGTTTAGGACTACCCAGTGGCAATAGGACTTAGCACCGAGATGGCTGGGGTTCCAACACACCATGGTTCCTAGAACTACATTGCCATAGTAGTTTATATTTTATTAGCCTCATGGCCCCATACCTGTGATCACCCAGTTCATGTCGTAGGTTATATTTTATTAGCCTTATGGCCCTACACTTCTGATCACTCAGTTCATGCCTCTATACTCTAGCAAGGTATACTGGGTCCTATAGATGGGGTTTATACATCAGAACCCACATCTAGCTCACCTAGTTATATGTCGGTTATAGCCTCTCCCACTAGTTAGTTCAGTTTCAAATTTTCTCAGTTCAGTTCAATCTTAGATTAGCTCAGTTTAGAACAGTTTCAGACTACTCAGTACTTTTATCAGTTCAGTATAGTAATTCAGATCAGTATCTCAGATTTAGGGCATGTATTTGACCATCAGACAGGGTCATTTTGACCATCTCAACATAGTCAGTTTATTTAGTTTCAGTATTTTAGTTGGTCATTGCATGTCTTTCCAGTTCAGTCATTTTATTCTTCGTGTTATGATTTCTCCTACTTATACAGTACATTCAAAGTACTGACACATACCATTTATGTTATATTATTTAATAATGTAGCTGTAGGTTCTCAGTCTCAGCCCCGTTAACAGATTGCATTTAGGAGTTCTCAGCTGCATCATTGGTGAGTCCTCATCTTTCGAGGAAGAGGATTATTTCTTTTCAGTTATATTTCTTTTAGTTAGACTTAGATTTAGCTGGGGGCTTGTCCTAGCAACTCATCAGATAGATGCCTTTCAGACACAGACAGTGATTCGGAGTTTCAGTTTGTTTTTAGTTGTATAAAACTTTATGATTTTATTCTTATTCATAAATGTTTCTTTTTATTATTTTAAAGCTTTCTCTATGTTTCTACTCATAATACTAGTGTTACGATAGACCATGGGTTGACTTGGGGTTACTTGCGACTCCAAGTACCGCGTCTCATTCAGGGTATAAACTCGGGGCGTGACATGTGACCGCTGTAGTGGGTTATCTGCAGCGGAAGATGGAAATTAAAAAGTGGACTTTAAGTAGGAATTATGGGGTTTTACCCCATTATTCTCAAAAACATGATCAGAAGTTCTACAGAATGGGAAAACCCTCCATAGTAGTGAACTCTTCACCCGAGGTATGATTTTTCAATTGTTTATCTCTACAATGAGTGATGTTGATCCTAGATTCCTTGTAGACCTTCAATGGTGGAATTTTAGGAGGAAAAAAACCTTAGGTTGTTGAATTAGGGCTGGATTGTAAGGTGATTAGGGGTGATTTAGGTCAAAGTTGAAAAGTTTTGATCACTCCCCTAAGATTATTATTGAGAACAAGGATTTTGTAAGAATTGAGACCTAGAACTTAGTAGAATTTGGGTTCACTTTTGAAAGTGCCCTAAAGGGGAGGGATTGATCGTCTAAAACCCTTAATTCGAAGAGTGAGCAATAAATTACTCTTTGTTTTGTTATAGATTATGAGCATTCTGAAGCTGTGAGAAAGGGCAAGGCTCAGGTGGAGTAATTAACTCTTCGTGTCTGAGGGGAGCATCCGTACGAGCATATGAGTAGAAGCAAGTACCACGTCGGTACAGTACATGGATTTTTAGAGTCCCCTACAAGTCATAACTGGAAGGGCAGAAATAAGATCGTATGGCATATGTGTACACTAACTCTATGATTAAGTGTTTATGATGAGATGGCGGAAGCGTGTGCCCATCATGTCATCTTTGATTTTCATGTTATGTACGTTATGTTATGTTGTGTTGTCAGTATATGCAAATGAAGTGTATGAATAATGTGCTAAGAGGTTGAGTTTATTATAGTTATGTTATGTGATGTTGATAATGAAGAACATGACTCTAGTTGTAAGTGTGACTTGTCACAATGTCGAAACTTGATAAGGGGATTTTGCTGAGATTTCCTGTTAAACTCGTAAGTGATACTTTGTGATGTTAATTGTTGTCCCTAAGTGTGTGTTATCTGAGAGATTTGTTGGAATATGTGAATGATGTATTAATGAGTTGAAGAACTGGGAAAGTGCAGCATTGTCGAGCCACTATCCAAGGCAGTACCGCTGCTACGGAACCCTTTTCCGTTGCGGCGAGACCGCTGCAGTGAATGGATTAATCCAGTTAGAAGGCCGGCTATTCCCGGAGTAAATCTAGTGTGTCCAAAAATATTTTGTGTGTTCTTTTCTACTGAAGACTGGTCTTGTACTGTTATTACTGTGTATACTTGTTATTATTTAGGATCGATCGATGATGCCTACCAGTAACGTGTTTTGTACGGACCATACGCCTGCAATTCTTTTCTGAGTGCAGAATTTGATCCAGGAACCTCCTCTCATCCCCATCTTTAGTTGCAGCATTCTATCGAAAGGTGAGCGGTGCAAGATGGGTTGAATCGCTTTCCTTCAAAAGATGTCCTTCATCCAGACATTGTGGCTTCTTCCTTTTTCTTTGTTGTTATGATAGTTAAAAGAAATTCTAAAACTGTAGTTAGACATCGAAGTAAAATGACAATCAGGTCTTCGGTTTCGTATTAAAGTTTGTTTAAAATTAGAAGTCCTTGATAATTAATTTAGTTTGTTTTATTTTGGTAAAAGTTTGCTTTATGAATGATAAATTTTGGGGTAACGTTTGGGAATCGTTGGTTCACCGACCAGTGGGATTTATGTGGGTGCCAATCATGGCCAATAGGGTCATGACAAAGTTGGTACAAGAGCCCTAGTTTTGTGGATCTCATTACACTAGGAGGATCTAGTAGAATCTCGGGGATTGGTGCGGAGACATTCGTAACTTATCTTTGAGAGGATGCAGAACTTTAGGAAAACTCTCTTCTTCTTTCCTTTGGTGCGGTTATATGATTCCAAATGGTATCTGGTGATCCAAAATGGTATCTAAAACTTTTTCTTCCTTTCCTTCTCAGATGATGAGAACACGAGCCAATGGCAATAGAGATGCAGCACCCGATCCAGCAATGGCAACTGCAGTTTGCGGCAGAGGAAGGGGAAGAGGTCATGAATGGATACAACCGCTGCTAGAGGAGGGGCTTCTGCACCTACTCCAGTCAGGGAGAGTTTGCATCTCCCGTGCCACCGGCAGTACAGGAGTGGGTGGCTGTTGAGGTTGAGATTTGTAAATAGGGAGAAGCTCCTACCACGCCAGCATCCTCTGAGGTTCTAGCTTAGGTTCTCAACCTTCTGAATGGCCTTGTGGGAACTGGGCCAGCACCATAAACTCCAGTGGGGCAATAGTCAAGGATATAGAATGCAACTGTTGTGGATCCTTGAATCGATGACATATCGAAAGTTGTCATATTCTCGAGACCGATAGTGGGACCAGTGATGACTGGAGAGGAGCATGAATTGTTTTGGGGGTTCACCAAGATGAAGCCTCCCACTTTCTATGGAACTTAGGCAGAGAACGCTTATGAGTTTATCATTGAATGTCATGAGAGGCCCCACAAGATAGGGGCGGTAGAGAAGTATGGTGTAGAGTTCGTCACTTTCCAGTTGATGGGGGATGCTAAGATCTGATGGAGAGATTTTATGGAGTGCAAACTAGAAGGATCACCACCATTGACTTGGACCCAGTTGTACTCCACCTTCCTGGAGAATTTTGTTCCCAACACACTAAGTAACAAGAGTCGGAATGAGTTCACCCCCATCGAGCAAGGGAACTCATCTGTTGCAGCATACGAGGCTCGGTTTCATTCACTATCTTGGTATGTTCTACCCTTGTTGCCCACGGGGGAGGAGAGGATTAGGCGGTTTGTTAAGGGCCTGAATGTGGGTCTCCAGGTATCAGCGTTGAAAATGGTCTCCTTCGATAAGATATTCCAGGAGGTGGTAGAGTATGCGAAGTCAATTGAAGGGGTGAGACAAGAGGGTTATGCAACGAATGCAAGAAGAAGTCTCGAAGAGTGGGTTCTTTCAGTGGTTCTTATGCTAAGGTTCCAGAACCGTAGGGTTTCTCTAGGCGCCCTGTTTAGTCTGTTGTGCAGGTATCAGCAAGAGGTCCACCAGGGACGGCTCCGCGACCGTCAGGTGCAGTTTTGGGTACACAGATGGTTTGTTCTGATTTTGGGGCTCATCCTATTTCTTCTGTGCCGGTTCAGACACCAGTTATTGAGAAGGTCTGTCATGATTCTGGTGATTATGACCACATCCGCAAATGGTGCCCCGGGGTTAGACAGGGTGGGCAGATTATTTCTCACCCACCTCCTCGAGCTCCGGCCTTAACTGAAAGGTGAGGTAGTGTGTTCTGTCCGAATCATCCACAACTGGGAAAATATGGAAACCTAGCCATTAGAGGTAATGTTTAGCAGGGCATGGGACATGCTCAGGTGGGTAGGGGTGGCATCCGGGCATGTAGAAGGCTGGCACAACCCATTGAGGTAGTTCTTAGAGTGGTAACCAGGCTAATTTTTATGCTTTTCCTAGTATGCCTGAGGCAAAGCCTTCAAATGCTATCATTATAGGTACTACCTTTGTCTATGACAAAATGGTTGTTGCATTGTTTGACCCGGACTCTACATTTCTTATGTGTCTTCTTATTTTTCTTTAGGTCCGGATCTTATTTATTATGTGCTTAATACTCTTATTCGTGTGTCTACTCCTGTTGGGGATTTTGTGTTTGTGGAAAGGGTTGTTCGTGATTGTTGATTTCACGGGATTTGACACTCTAGCAGAGTTAGTGTTCTTAGACATGATTGATTTTGATTTAAATTTGGGAATGAGCTGGTTTTCCCCTTACCATGCCATTCTATATTACTATGCTAAGACCGTTACTATATCGGGTCCAGAGTCATCTAGGTTGGAGTTGAAAGGGATTTGTAGCCCTGCTCCTAAAAAACTTATTTCTTATATTTGTGCTCATTAGTTGATAGAGTGGGGTTGTTCAGCGTATCTGGTGTATATTCGGGACACTAGTTCAAAGGGTCCTCTAATAGAGTCAGTCCCAGTTATTTGTGAGTTGTTAAAGGTGTTCCCTATAGATTTGCCTGACATACTGTCGGACCATGGCATAGATTTCTGTATAGACTTGGAACCAGGTAGCCGACCCATTTCTATTCCTCCATACCGAATAGAACCTATTGAGTTGAGAGAACCCAAGCATAATTTGCTTAGTAAAGGATTCATTAGACCGAGTGTGTCACCATGGGGTTCCCCAATTTTGTTTGTAAAGAAGAAGGATGGTAGTATGCGGATGTGCATCGACTACCGCCAGTTGAACAAGGTAACTATTTGGAACAAGTATCCACTTTCTAGAATAGATGATTTGTTTGATCAGTTATGGGTGAAGCGATGTTTTCAAAGATTGATTTGAGGTCCGGTCATCACCAGCTGAAAATCGGGTTGAGGATATTCCCAAAACAACCTTTCGAACTAGGTATGGGCATTACGAGTTTTTGGTCATGTCATTTGGACTCGCTAATGCTCCAGCTGTGTTCATGAGCCTGATGAATGATATTTTCAAACCCTACATGGATTCCTTTATTATTATATTTATTGACGATATCTTTGTGTATTCTAAGACCAAGCAGGAGCATGAAAATCATTTAAGGATTGTGCTGGGATTACTGAAGGAGAAGTTGTTGATTGCTAAGTTCACCAAGTGCAAGTTTTGGTTGGAATCAGTGTCCTTTTTAGGGCATGTGGTTTCCAAGGAGGGGATCTGAGTTGATCCACAGAAGGTGGAGGCGGTCAGAAACTGGACAAGGCCAACTAATGTGATGGAAATTCGGAGTTTTGTGGGGCTGACCAGTTACTACCATCGGTTCGTGAAGGGATTCACATCTATCACTTTGACATTTACTAAGTTGACACAATAGGATGTACCTTTCAAGTGGTCAGAGGAATGCGAAGGAAGTTTTCAGGAACTCAAGACTTTGCTAACCACAACACCTATTTTGGTGTTACCCGTGAAGGTAAAGAATTTGTTATTTATTGTGATGCCTCACGGTCTGGGTTGGGTGCTATATTAATGCAAGAAGGGCAGGTTATTGTGTATGTCTCGAGACAGTTGAAGGTGCATGAAAAGAATTACCCCGCTCATGACCTGGAGTTAGCAGCAGTGGTGTTTTCCCTAAAACTTTGGAGGTACTATCTGTATAG
>JACEIK010004712.1:0-10242 GCA_018107945.1 Datura stramonium
CTCGTCCTCTCTAATCAAATCTGAGTAGGTAAGTTTTGTACTTATCTTTGTGCTTTTGTTTTCTGAAGTGGTTTTTAAAATTCAAAACTCAAGCTTTTTGGAGTTCTATAAATAGAACCCCATCTTCATCTTTTAAGGGCACGGGATTTGACATCCATTCTTTGGGATTTCTGAATTATTTTTCAGAAAATCAAATTTTAGTATAATTTTTTTAATTTTGTTGTTCCTGTACGAGTTCATTGGTCGGCAGAGCTGTGGAGACAACTTCCTCAACTCGTCGCCCTAGACTTGCTGCTCTCTAAGAGATAAATCTTCTCTCTTATTTGTATTTTTAATTCTGTAAGTTTGTCCTCGTAGATTAGAAGAAACTTATTAGTTGAATTAGTGTATTCTTATATTAGCTTTTAATATTATTAAGTTATATTTTAGTTTATTAAAATATTCAATATTTATGCTTCTGCCTCATTAGATGGCGTAGTGTGTATATATAATGCCCCGAAAATTCTAAGACCAGACTAGGGAGTTGAAACAAAAAATATAGAATTTCTTGCACGAAGTCACAGGATGAGTCATCCCATAATCCGTTAGGAAAACCACGAGTCGTTAAGTGACTCGTGGTGAGGAGTTTAACTTAAGTTGGAAATTTCAAGTTCTGAGTAACCATGGGCCTGACCACGAGTCGTGGTCAGCCACACGACTTGTTAGGTCACCCGTGGTCAAGGATGGGCGAAGGAAGAAGAGAAGTTGGACAGTGCATTTAACAGGTCCTCACCACGACTCGTTTGGGACAACACGAGTCGTGGTGTCGCCCGTGGTGACCCCGGGTGGTTTTCAGTAGTGAGGAAGATGGGAGGTGACCACGAGTCGTGGTCACTGGTAATGGGTCGTTGAGTAGCTCGTGGTGACCCATGATGAGGAATTTCTAGTGTAGGCGATGGGGCAGACCACGAATCATCCAGTCCCTTGTTGGAATTGGCAGGGTGATTTTTCTGCAAGATTTTTAGGGGCTTTTCCATAATTTTTTAAACTTCTAAACTCTAAACTACATTTTTTTGGACACGTCCAGGAGAGAGTTAAAAGGGTGATTGACATATACCTCTCACTCCTTCTCTCAACACTTAGACTCGGTACGCAGAAACTCTCAGGGCTAGAACTAGGGCAATCAGCTTCTTCCCAGATTCTCAAAGGATCTTCTCAGAATTTCTTCACCAGGTATGTGGGAATTCAATAAGGGAATAGTTCTTCCCTTATGTCCCCAAAATCTTCGCCATTTTCCTCTTTCTATTTGGCCCTATGGATTCGAAATGCAGAAGGTTGTCATACTTATATCTTTAAAATTTCAAGTAGTATATTTCTCATGATTTAATTGCTTATTATTCCCTATTCTGGACATTTATGAGAATTGCATCTTGTGAAATAATTTAGCCCTAAGTCTCAGTTCAGCAAAATTTAGGATCTTGCGTTTAGGACTAGTTTCCCTATAGCTTGATTCTAACATATTGAAATCCCCATATTATTAGTGTATATGGAAATTTTAGTTTGATATTTACATATCTAGTCTCAGTCAGATAATTAGACTCAGTGTTTTTCAAAAATGTCAGCTAATCAGTTTAACTACAGTTAATTCTTGAGGTGTCAGTGATGCCTCCCAATTACCAGTATTAGACACAGTATCAGATTTTTTGTGGTTCTTTAGGAGGTCATGACACTTCTAGATAAGCATCTCTGACCAGCCTTAGGACCCCTAGTTTCATATTATAGTTTTTTCTTTAGACTGTTACGACGCTTCCAGATAAGCAGCTCTGACTAGTTTTAGAATACCAGTTATAGAATCTGGTCTGATAAGACTCTTAGGGTACTTCCAGAAAGGTATTCCTAACTTAGTGTTGGACTCCAGTTTTGAGCTATCAGGTTAGTATTCAATCTAAGACTATCCAGTGGGAGTAGGATTTACCACCGAGCGGACTGGGGTTCCAACGCACCCAGGTTCCCAGAAATATGTTGCCACTGTAGGTTATATTTTATTGGCCTCATGGCCCAGACTTGTGATCACCTAGTTCATGCCTCTATATCCTGGAAAGGTATATTGGGTCCTACTGATGGGGTGTATACATCGGACTCCATGTCTAGTTCATGTGGTTAGATGTCGGTTATAGACTCTCCCATTAGTCAGTTCAATTCAGTCTCAAATTAGCTCTAGAACAGTTCTAGACTACTCAGTTCAGTATAGTATTTCATATTAGTATCTCAGATTTAGGGCATGTATTTTATCATTCGACAGGGTCACTTTGACTATCTTAGTATGTCACAGTTTATTCAGTTTCAACATTTCAGTTGGTCATTGCATGTCTTTACAGTTCAATTGTTTTATTTTCTATGTCATGGTTTCTCCCACTTACTAAATACATTCAACGTACTGATGCATACCTTTTATGTTGTATCATTTTATGACACAGTTGTAGGTTCTCAGTCTCACCGCCGTTAGCAAATCTCGCCCTGAAGTTTTCAGCTGCATCAGTGGTGAGTCCCCATCTTGCGAGGACGATGATTATTTCTTTTCAGTTATATTTCTTTCAGTTAGACTTAGAGTTAGCTGGGGGGCTTGTCCTAGCAACTCATCAAATAGATGGATTTTAGACACAGACATAGATTCAGATTTCTATTTTTGTTTCAGTTGTATTAAAATTTTATGATTTAGATATTTTTCATAAATGTTTTATTTAATTTTTTTTAAAGCTTCCTCTATGTTATTACTCAGAATGCCAGTGTTATGATAGACCATGGGTTGACTTGGGGTTGTGACTCCAAGTACCATGTCTCGTCCAAGGTATAGACTCGGGCATGACAAACTTGGTATCAGAGCACTAGGTTTAGAGTATCCTATGATTTCTGAATGTCGCGTCGAGTAAAGTCCTTTTCATGGGTGTGAAGCACGCCACACTTATGACGAGGAGGCTACTAGACATTGTTAGGAAAACTCCCTTTTGTTCATACACTTTACGTTCGTCCGAGTTTAATCCCAGAAACGTTCTTCTAACTCATGCTCTATTTCATTTCAGTGAAAATCATGCCTCCACGACGTGGTAACAGAAGAAGGGCCGGCAACGATCACCAAACTGCCCCACCAGCTCCAGCAGCCCCTCAGGATGACACAGTGTCCTCCACAAAGTTCAGAGCGGCCATCCAACTACTCACACAGACTGTCACGAACCAGGTGAACCAGTAGGTGGTTCCGGTTAATACTAATGGGCCCGCAGTAGCTGCTCGAGTTCGGGACTTAACCCGAATGAACCCTCTAGTTTTCCATGGATTTTTAAAGTGGGAGAGGAACCATAGGAGTTCATGAACAAGATCAGGAAGATCACCCAAATTATGAGTATTAGCTCCTCAGAGAGTGCCGACCTAGCTGCCTACCAGCTGAAAGGGGTAGCTTAGATCTGGTATGACCAGTGGAAGGAGGGGAGACCAGCGGGAGTAGAATTGGTGGAACGAGAGGAGTTCACTACAACCTTTCTTGACAGATTCTTTCGCCGGGAGCTCAGGGAGGCTAAGGTGGTTGAATTCATGAACCTGAAACAGGAAAATCAGACGGTGGAAGAGTATGCACTGGAGTTCACAAGGCCGTTTAAATATGCTCCAGAGATGGTAGCCGAGCCAAGGGATCGCATGCTGAAGTTCGTTAATGGAGTATCGAACTTGGTCTCAAGGAGTGCAGGACTGCAATACTTATAAAGGATATTGATCTCTCCAGCCTCATAGTTCACGCCCAACAAATTGAGGTAGAAAAACTAAAAGATTTGGAGAAAGAGAACAAGTGGGCAAGGACTGGCCAGTCAGATTATAGCCACTAGAGATCTAGCGGTAGTAGCCGCCCGCAGCAGCAACAACAAAGGGCTCCAGCACCCACTTCAGCCAGTTCCCCTACTTTCTGGTCTTGCAAGGATCGGAGGGGTGGAGCATTTAGCTCACAATCCTAGAGTTATAGCGCCAGCAACCGCTACAACCACCCAACTTGGCTTAAGTGTGGAAAGAACCATCTAGGAGAATGCCTGTAGGGCTAAGAGGGTTGTTTTGGGTGTGGAAAGCTTGGTCATCGGCTCAAGGAGTGCCCATCAATAGGATGGGGGAGATCATAATCCACCACTTCAGCAGCTCCAGCAGGTCAACACTTCAGGTACGAACGGCGTCTAGCGCCAAAAACCGTTTTATGCTTTCTCCTCTCATCAGGATCAAGAGAGCTCACCTGACGTGGTCACGGGTATGTTACGCCTTTTTCACCTAGATGTGTATGTCCTAATAGATCCAGGAGCCACACTTTTGTTCATGACTCCTTTTGTAGATTTCCAATTTGATATTAGTCCAGAAGTCCTCTCAGAACCATTCTCAGTCTCCACCCCAGTTGGCGAGTCAGTGAGCCAGCCAGGTGTATAGAAACTTCCCAGTCTCAATTTTGAATAAGGTCATTCCCGCTGATCTTGTAGAGATAGAAATGGTTGACTTTGACCTCATTCTTTTCATGGATAGGTTACACTCCGGTTATGCCTCAGTCGACTGCAAAACTAGAGTCGTCAGGTTTCAGTTCCCTAATGAGCCAGCTTTAGAATGGACGGGCGGTAGTTTAGTGCCTAAAGGTCAGTTTATTTCCTACCTTAAGGACAGAAAGCTTATTTCTAAAGGGTGTATTTATCATCTATTTCGGGCCAAAGATTCTAGCTCTGAGACCCCAACTATTTAGTCAGTTCCAGTTGTCAGCGAGTTTCCTGACGCGTTTATCGAAAATCTTCTTGGAGTCCTTCCTGAGCGGAAAATAGACTTCGGCATAAACCTTCTTCTAGACACTCAGCTAATCTCCATCCCTCCTTACAGAATGGCTTTAGCTGAGCTTAAGAAGTTGAAGGAGCAGCTAAAGGACCTCCTTGATAAGGGATTTATCAGGCCTAACATCTCTCTGTGGGGTGCTCCAGTACTATTCTCGCAAAAGAAAGATAGTACCATTAGAATGTGCATCGATTACCGTCAGTTGAACAAGGTCATAATCAAGAATAGGTATCCCCACCCAGGATTGATGACTTGTTCGATCATCTTCAAGGAGCCAGTTGTTTCTCCAAGATAGATCTCAGGTCGGGGTATCATCAGCTAAGAGTCAGAGAATGTGACATACCAAAAATAGCTTTTAGAACTTGGTATGACCATTAAGAGTTCATGGTTATGTCCTTTGGACTACTAATGCCCCTGCATCTTTCATGGACCTGATGAACAGAGTCTTCAAGCAGTATCTAGATATGTTTGTCATTGTGTTCATTGATGATATTCTGGTATACTCCAGAAATGAGGAAGAACGTGCTAATCACCTGAGGATAGTTCTTCAGACACTCAGAGACCGCCAGTTGTTCGCTAAGTTCAACAAATGCAAATTCTGGTTGAAGTTCTCGACTTGTTCATGTGGTCTCAGGTGAGGCTATTCAGGTGGATCCTCAAAAGATAGCAGTAGTGAAAGATTGGCCCAGACCTACCTCCCCAATCAAAATCAGAAGTTTCTTGGGTCTAGCCAGTTATTACCGACATTTTATAGAAGGTTTTTCCTCTATTGCATCTCCTCTGACTAAATTGACTCATAAAAAGGTGAAATTTCAGTGGTCAGATGCGTGTGAGAAGAGTCTCCAGGAGTTGAAGACTTGGCTCACTGTCACTCCAATTTTGACCTTACCAGAAGGAACATATGGGTTTGTGGTGTATTATGACACCTCTGGAGTTGGACTTGGTTCCGTTCTGATGCAGTGAGGTAAGGTGATAGCTTACGCATCCAGACAGCTCAAGGTTCATGAGAAGAATTATTCGACTCATGACCTGGAGTTGGCAGCAGTAGTGTTTGCATTGAAAATGTGGAGGCACTATCTTTACGGGGCTCACATGGATGTATTCACTGATCAGAAGAGCCTTCGATATGGATTGAGTAAGAAAGATTTATATCTTCAGCAGAGAAGATGGTTGGAGCTACTGAAGGACTATGACATGAGTGTGTTGTATCACGCTGGCAAAGCCAATGTGGTGGTTGATGCCCTAGGCAGGATGTCTATGGGGAGCGTGGCTCATGTTGAAGAGGGAAAAAAGAAACTGGTAAAAAATATCCACATGTTAGCTCTGTTAGGAGTGCAGTTGGTTGATACAACTGGGGTCGGAGTAGTTGTATAGAGTGGACCAAATTTCTCGTTGGTAGTTGAAGTTAAGTTAAGGCAGGACGAAGATCCAAAACTGCTTAAGCTAAAGGAGGCATTTCTCAAAAAATAAGTGAAGGCTTTTTCCCAAGGGGGAAATGGTGTACTCCATTACCATTATAGGTTGTGCGTACCGGATGTGGGTGATTTGAGACAGTAGATACTGGATGAAGCACACAGTTTGAGATATTTCATCCACCAATGTGCTACTAATATGTACTGTGATTTATAGGATATTTACTGGTGGAACGGTATGAAGAGAGACATCGCATAATTTTTAGCTAACTACCCGAACTACCAGCAAGTTAAGGTGGAACACCAGAGACTGGGAGGTATGACTCAGGATATCAGCATACCCACATGGAAGTGGGAAGAAGTAAATATGGATTTTATTACAAGTCTACCTCGGACTCGTTGATAGCATGATTCAATCTGGGTGATAGTAGATCGGATGACTAAGTCAACACATTTCCTCCTAGTTAAAACTACAGACTCAGCTAAGAATTATGCTAGGCTTTATATCCAAAATTTGGTCAGATTACATGGGGTGCCCTTATCCATTATCTCAGAAAGAGGTATCCAGTTCACCTCACATTTCTGGAAGTCCTTTCAGAAGGGACTTGGTACCTAGGTCAAGATCAGCACAGATTTTCACTCGTAGACTGATGGATAGGCTGAACATATTATCCAAACCTTGGAAGATATGCTGAGAGCTTGTTGATCGATTTCAAGGGCAGTTAGGATGATCATTTACCTCTCATTGAGTTTGCGTACAACAACAGCTACCACTCCAGTATCTAGATGGCCCCTTTTGAGGCATTATATGGTAGGAGGTGTAGATCTCCTATAGGGTGATTTGAGGTTGGTGAAGCTACCTTGATAGGGCTAGACTCAATTTATGAAGCTATGCAGAAAGTACAGCTCATCCGAAAAAGGTTGAAAATAGCTCAGAACCGACAGAAATCCTATGCTGATGTGAGGAGAAGAGAGTTAGATTTTGCAGTAGATGATTGGGTTTATCTGAAAATTTCATCCGTGAAAGGAGTGATGAGATTTGGGAATAAAGGAAAACTCAGTCTGAGATATGTGGGACCCTATAGAATTCTAAGGTGAATTGGTAATATAGCCTATGAGTTGGAATTACCTTCAGAGTTATCATCTGTGCACCCAGTGTTCCATGTGTCACTATTGAAAAAGTACATCTGTGATCCAACTTTAGTAGTTCCACTAGACAGTGGGAGAGTGAAAGATAGTCTCTCTTACGAAGAGGTCCCAGTACAGATCCTTGACCGTCAAGTTCGTAAGCTTAGGAATAAGGAAATCGCTTCAGTGAAAGTCTTGTGGAGGAACCAGCTAGTTGAGGGACCACATGGGAGGCGGAAGAAGACATGATGGCCAAACACCCTCATTTGTTCCCTTCCAGTTCATCTCCAGCATCAGGTATTAAATTCCTCATTAGTACTCTATTCAGTTTCATATTCAGTTCATGTGCCCCAGTTTCTATCTTGTCAATGTATGTACATATGAATCATGAATTTAGTTCAGTTCGGAGGCAACCATTCCATTAGTTTTCAGCTTATATGTTAGGTATTTAAATATGGTGAATGCATTTCTCTGCTTTTCCGTGTGTTTTCCAATATTTGATGATGAATGTTCTTAAGAGGGAGATAGTGTAATGCCCCGGAAACCCTAAGACCAGATCCGGAAGTTGAAACAAAAAAAATAGAATTTTCTACATCAGGTCACAGGAAGAGTCGTCTAATTACCCATCAGGATGACCATGAGTCATTAAGTGACTCGTGGTGAGGAGTTTGACTTAAGTTAGAAATTTCAAGTTCTGAGTAACCACAGTCCTGACCACGAGCCATGATCAGCCACATGACTCGTTAGGTCACCCGTGGTCAATGATGGGAGAAGGAAGAAGATAAGTTGGACAGTGTACTTAACGGGTCCTCACCACGACTCGTCTGGGACACCACGAGTCGTGGTGACCCTCGGGTGATTTTCGGTAGTGAGGACGATGGGAGGTGACCACGAGTCGTGGTCATCGATAATGGGTCGTTGAGTAGCTCGTGGTAACCCCTGATGAGGAATTTCCAGTGTAGGCGATAAGGCAGACCACGAGTCGTGGTCAGTAACCACGAATCATGTCGTCCCTCGTTAGTACTGGCAGGGTGATTTTTCTGTGAGATTTTTAGGGGCTTTTCTGTAATTTTTTAAACTCTTAGACTCTAAACTACATCATTTTGGGCATATCCGGGAGAGAGTTAAGAGGGTGATTGACGTATTCCTCTCACTCCTTCTCTCAACACTTAGACTCAGTACGCTGAAATTCTCAAGGCTAAAACTAGGGCAATCAGCTTCTTCCCAGATTCTCAAGGGATCTTCTCAAAATTTCTTAACCAGGCATGTGGGTATTCAATAAAAGAATAGTTCTTCCCTTGTGTCACCAAAATCTTCGCTATTTTCCTCTTTCAATTTAGCCTTGTGGATTTGAAATGTAGAAGATTGTCAGACTTATATCTTTAAAATTTCAAGTAGTATATTTCTCATAATTTTAATTGCTTATTATTCCCTAATTCTAGACATTTATGAGAAATGTATCTTGTGAAATGATCTATCCCTAAGTCTCATTTCAGTAGAATTTAGGATCTTGCATGTTGGACTAGTTTTCCTGTAGCTTGATTTTATTAGATTGAAATCCCCATATTATTAGTGTATATTGAAATTAGTTAGATATTTACATGTTCAATCTCAGTCAGATTATTAGACTCTGTATTTTTCAGAAAGGTCAGCTGATCAGTTTGATTACAGTTAATTCTTGAGGTGTCAGTGATGCCTCCCAGTTATCAGTATTAGACTCAGTATCATATTTTTTGTGGTTCCTTAGGCGGTCATGACACTTCCAGATAAGAAACTCTGACCAGCCTTAGGACCCCCAATTTCATTTTACAATTTGTTCTTTAGACGGTTACAACGCTTCCAGATAAGCAGCTCTGACCAGTCTTAGAACACTAGTTATAGAATCTGGTCCAATAAGACTCTTAGGGTACTTCCAAAAAGGTATTCCTGACTTAGTCTTGGACTCCAACTTTGAGCTATCAACTTAGTAATCAGTATAGAACTATCAGTAGGAGTAGGACTTAGCACCGAGCGAACCGGGGTTCCAGCGCACCTAGGTTCCCAGAACTACATTGCCACCGTAGGTTATATTTTATAGGACACATTGGCCAAACTTGTGATCACCCAGTTCATGCCTCTATACCCTGGCAAGGTATATTGGGTCCTACCGATGGGTGTATACATCGGACTGCATGTCTAGCTCACGTGGTTATATGTCGGTTATAGACTCTCCCACTAGTCAATTCAGTTCATTCTCAGATTAGCTCAGTTAGAACAGTTCCAGACTACTCAGTTTAGTACAGTATTTCAGATTAATATCTCAGATTTAGGGCATGTCTTTGACCATCAAACATGGTCATTTTGACTATCTCAATATATCACAATTTATTCAGTTTCAGCGTTTCAGTTGGTCATTACATGTCCTTACAATTCAGTTGTTTTATTTTCCGTGTTATGGTTTCTCCCACTTACTTAGTACATTCAAAGTACTGATGCATACATTTTATGTTGTATCGTTTTATGATACAACTGCAGGTTCTCAGTCTCAGCACCATTAGCAGGTCTCGCCCAGAAGTTTTCAGCTGCATCAGTGGTGAATCCTCATCTTGCAAGGACGATGATTATTTCTTTTCAGTTAGACTTAGAGTTTGTTGGGGGCTTGTCCCAGCAACTCATCAGATACATGGCTTTCAGACATAGGCATAGATTCAGATTTCTAGTTTTATTTCAGTTGTATTAAAATTTTATAATTTAGTTCTTCTTCGAAAATATTTTATTTTATTATTTTTAAATCTTCCGTTATGTTTTTACTCAAAATGTCAGTGTTTTGATAAACCATGGGTTGACTTAGACTTAGGGTTACTTGTGACTCCAAGTACCGTGTCTCGTTCTTGGTATAGACTCG
>JACEIK010004712.1:14750-25296 GCA_018107945.1 Datura stramonium
ATATAAATTGGAGGAGTAAGAATTTAATACTTATCTTCATTTTCTCAATATTATCTTTTAGGATAGATCTAAATATTTGGTCAGCTATTGTCTCATGGATGGGTACTAATTATTTTATTTTTTTCCGTGTGTGCATCACCATTATAGGACACGCTTAAATTATTTTTGTGCTATGTGATATAACTGCCGCTATGTGATTGTATATTATTTTGTATAAAGATGATTAATTCACGTTCGTCCAAGATTCGTTAGAACATTTTAAGCATATATATAAACCTTTTAGAACAAAGTACGTCCAAATATCCTTGGGTCATATCCAAAGTTTCCCATAAAAATATAGCCCTCTAAAGACCTTGCTCCTCTCTATAGGAAATTCGCTTTCCATCAAAATGGAAAGAGGTTCAGCTACAGTATCTGAGGAAATTGAGAAATCTCTGCTCGAGAAAATCAATAAGATGGATGAATAGATAGCCATGACAAGGAGGAGAATAAAACAGGTTGATCGGAATAAAGAAACCCTACTAGTTAAAACAGAGGAGGTTGACCAACAAATGGACTGGGTAAAAAGGAGAATTGCTAGAATAGATTTGGAGATAGTAGCATCCCTTAGAGCTCTTCATGAAGTCTTAGAATCCTTGCCCGCCCAAGAGAGGAATTATGAAGAGATTGAATAATTACTTCGTGAATTTAAGGATATTATGAAAGATAAAGACAAAGAAGTGTCACCAAAGGAGAAAAACACAAAGAAGAGGTTTAGAGTAACACCAAATGGCAAGTCATATTGTCCTGTTAGATTCACACAAGGAAATGAGTATATTACACTCAAGGCCCATTCCAGAAACTATCTATGAGACCCAGAGATCATCTCGTGTTCCACAATTTATCAGGCGTTGTAGTCTTTGGGAATATTTCACCCCATTGAAGGAGGAAGCTATACGTGTGATCCTAGAGATGAGTATAAGAGATGCGCGTATCACATTGACCACCACAGTCATATCACTGATGAATGCTCGGTCTTGAGAGCCCAAAATTCACGAGATGATCAACACTAGAAAAATTAGGCACATGTGGGGATAATCAAGAAAAATCCGAAACTCCCATCATAGAAGACGCTCAGATTTACCTTCTTGATTTCACTGCGTTCGAGAAGCGTTACACCGTTATTTAGTAGAAGTTGGTTGACACAAAAATAATTTATCCTTTCGAGAGGAAGAGGAAATCCTCAGTGAAATGGAAAGATGAAGAAACGTGTCCCTACCACTCTCGAGAAGTAAGGCACACTATCAAAGAGTTTCAATTCTTCAGGTTTGATTTGGAGCATCTCATTTAGGCTGGGAATATCTAGGTCGAATTTCCTTTGAACCACTATTAAGGGAAAGCTTTGGAGTAGATATTAAGTTTACTTTCCGCAAGCAATGTTGTAGTTATGTTATTTATTTTCTTTTTATCAAGAACTACGCAGGACCTGAGCCCATGGAGGGTACGTAGAAAGATCATATCGAGCCGGTTCTCCTTATTAGTTCGGGAAAGGGTATTTTAGAATTTTCTATAATCGAACTATGTTGGGCCTGAATTCCCCGGGGTGGGATATGTAAGCAATTTACTTAAGAATCGATCCCTACCTTTAAATCTTTTTTATTCTCCTTTTTCTGAGAAGAGCTTCAGAGGATTCAGCTATTCCAACACCTGTCAAGTAAAACATCTAAAGAGATGAATGGTTTACACAATGAAAGCACAACTCAACACAATTCGACCTTCCTGAAATTACTCAAGAACAAAATAAAAACCCAAAAAAAAAACAATGGGCAAAATTTTATTGGTTTGAGTCCTTCTTCTCTATTCAAAATTCCTCCCATGGATTGTTCTGTCTTTAATAAAATAATTGTTTGTTTATTATATGATATTTATTTGTATTAATTCGTTATGAATAGAAACTAAAATATCTACCTTTAAGTTATTCTTATCAACAGGTACAAAAACTGATCTGTGTTGATAAAACTGGCAGAATACCCTTATTTCACCCTATCGAAATCAGTCATACTAGCTCTTCCCGACCCTACCTCGGACAAAGGCCAAAGTAAAATGATTGATAACACCATTGAAGATGCCAGATAAATTCTATAAAGCCGACCAACATTGTTCCTGTCATTCTGGAGGAGCGGGACATTCCACCGAGGATTGCATTAACTTAAAGCATAAAATTCAGAATTTAATTGATTAGAAGGTCATCACCCTCTAGACGAAACCCCCAAATATCAACAACAATCCTTTACCCAACCACAGAGGAGCTAGCATTCATAAGATAAAAAAGGAGGAAGATTGGAAGGCAAGTGAAGCTCTAGTCAAGACCAATCTCAAAGCACTAGAACAGGCGATGGCTTCTTTGAGCATAAGCTAGAAACTGGAGTTTATGATGATGACCGCCCCTCACTAAGCTTTTGCTTTGGTAAACAATAGGAGTCCGGTTGAATCAAAGAAAGATTTTATCGTGCAGGTAGCAATAACACAAGGGATGACATATTCTGGAAAGTGTTACATTACAGAAGAATTAGCTTAGAGTGGACAAAAGAGGGAAATCCAAAAGAGGATGATCACGGAAGGTAAGGCCGAAGAACTCTAGTGAAAGATGCAGCCTAAAGAATATTTTATTGTCATACACCTAGAGAAAACATCGGCTAAAATATTTGTGTGGGCCCTATCAATGAGTTCCCAATATCACCGACAAGCACTACTGAAGGTGCTTGATGAAGCATATGTACCAACCAAGACAAGCAGTGAGAACTTGGCAGCCATGGTGAGTTGCATCATTGGGGATCGCTAGATCTCTTTCTGTAGAGAAGAGCTTCCATTTAAAGGAACAATGCACAATCAAGCTTTGCACATCATTATCAAATGTAGAGGAAAAATTATCTCCCGAGTACTGATCGATGATGGTTGGGGGCTCAACATCTGTTTGATAGGGACCCTTATGTAATTAGACTATGATGTAGGGAAAATTCGCCAAAGTCGCATGAATGTGAGCATTAGATGGAGCTCAGAGTGGAACCATTAGCGAGGTGGATTTAAATATCCAGATAGGGTCAATTGAGTTTGTCACCGAATTTCAGATAATGGATATAACAACAATCTACAATTTGTTTTTAGGGAGGCCTTGGATTCATAGGGTTGGGGTGGTGCCATCCACACTGCATCAAATGTTGAAGTTTATTTGGGAGGACCACAAGGTTGTCATCCACGGAGAAGGAAGTGGTCTCAATTGTCGTGATCTTTCTATTTCCGTCATTGAAGAAACCCCCAAAGGCATAGATTTTCACATGGTAGAGAGAGTAAACACCACTCACGAGGACACTACACCACAGGATCCCATGCCATCGGTGTATAAAATGCTTGCCACCAATATGCTAAGGAATTGGTTTGAACTGGGGTGCAGGTTAGGAAAGAATTTGGATGGCATTTCTGAGCCCATTCCAATCCCTCAGAAAACCTTTCATTTTGGTCTAGGTTATGTCCCAACAAAAGATGAATTGAAGGATGACACCGAAAAAATAGGTCAGTTCGTAATCTTCCCAAGCCAATTCCAGATTTATATTAGTCATTTGCTACCACAGTCCAAAATTCCAAGGAGGATGGTCTAGTGGAAGGTCTAGAAATACTATTTATCAAGGAGGACTGTGTCGTAAACTTAAAAGAATGTACTACTACACCAACAATTCAGAATGCTAGACCCAAAGAGCCTTTGAGGAACTGGACTTTGACTCCTCTCTTTTCTTGGTAGAGAAGTAAAATTCTAAAAGCTTTCAAAATCAATGTGGTTCGAATGAGGCTCGAGACCCAACTTTGATGATTTTATTTTCCTCAAATGTTTTGGGTTTTATTATGATGTTTTTCAAAGACAATGGCTCATGCCAGATTTGTAATACTCAATATGCAATGACATGGCTTTTCAAGTTATTCTAAAGTCTTTTGGGTTTACTCATTTTCTTATGTTTTAAATTACTTATTTTCTTATGTTTTAAATTACTTTGTTATCTAATAGTGTAGTTTATTTTGTACATAGTAAAAATAATTTTAAACCTGGCAATGTCATGAAATGTTACAATCCCAATGAACAAGTCAAATATAATAGTGATGAGATTGAAGAATATGATGAAGAATCCATAGAACCAAAACATATTACAAAGGACTTAAGAAAGTTCTAGGATAAAGAGGCTCAATCTTGATGAAACTGAGATTGTGAATCTAGGTGACGATGATCAAGTCAAAGATATCAAAATCAATGTCTATCTGATAAAATCACAGAAAAGGGAGTTGGTCAGCTTGCTTAAACAATACGTTGACATATTTTCCTGGTCTTATGACAACATGCCAAGGCTAAGCATAGACATTGTGGAACACAAGTTACTAATCAACACAGAGTTCAGTCCCGTAAAGTAGAAGATTCAAAATTTCTAACCAAATCTAAGTTTGAGGATTGAAGAAGAGGTCACTAAGCAGGTCCAGGCTAAGGTTGTGGAAGTGATCAAGTATCCTACATGGTTGTCAAACATTATCCTAGTGCCAAAGAAGGATGGGAAAATTAGGATATGTATAAACTACAGATACCTTAACAAGGCCAGTCCTAAAGACAATTTTCCATTACCCAACATCCATATCCTTATCGACAACTATGCCAAGCATGAGATGCAGTCGTTTGTGGATTTCTTCGCTGGATATCACTATATCTTGATGGATGAGGAGGACGCAGAAAATACTGCTTTTAATTACATCCTGGGGACTTTACCACTATCGGGTGATCCCGTTTGGCCTCAAAAATTCCGGTGCTACTTATATGAGAGCTATGACTGCTATATTTCATGATATGATCCACAAGGAGATTTTGAGATATATGTAGATGATGTCATCATCAAATCCAGCGACAGTTCAAATCATCTAACCCACCTGAAAAAGATTTTTTATCGGCTGCACAAGTATAATTTGAAGTTGAATCCTGCCAAGTGTGCATTCCGGGTTCCATCTGGTAAATTATTGGTTTTCGTAGTCAGTGAAAGGGGAATCAAAATTGATCCTTCTAAAATCAATGATATTTAAGAACTGCCTCCGCCAAAGACTAAGAAAGATGTGATAAGTTTCTTGGGAATACTAAACTACATTAGTTGATTCATCGCCCAATCGATAGTTATCTGTGAGCCCATTTTCAAGCTATTAAGGAAGGATGCGCCAACCAAATGGACAAAAGAGTGTCAAAAAGCATTTGAAACTATCAAGAGTTATTTATCCAATCCGCCAATGCTGGTACTACCAAGAGAAGGAAGTCCTCTATTGTTGAATTTGTTTGTCTCAGATAATGCATTTGGTTGTGTGTCGGGACAACACAACGAGATTGGAAGGAAATAATGGGAGATATATTATCTGAGCAAGAAGTTCACATCCTATGAGGCCCGTTATACCCTTTTGGAAAGAACCTGTTGCGCCTTAACTTGGGTCGCCCAGAATTTGAGACATTATTTATTAGCTTACATCACACATCTCCTTTTGAGAATGGATCTATTAAAGTGCATCTTCCAGATGCAAATGCCAACGGGGAAGTTGGAAAATGGAAAATGTTGCTAAGCAAGTTTGATATAGTGTACATGACTCAGAAAGCAGTTAAAGGATGGGCCTTAGCCGATCACCTCGCAGAGAACCCAATTGATGAAGAGTATGAACCTCTAAGGACGTATTTCCCTGATGAGGAAGTGATATTCATAGGAGAAGATATTGCAGAGTCATATCCTGGTTAGAGAATGTTCTTCGATGGAGCGGTGAATTTCAAGGGTTCTAGGATTAGAGCGGTGTTGGTATCAGAATCTAGACAATATTATCCGGTAACAACTAAACTTCGGTTCCCTGCACCAATAACATGGCAGAATATGAAGCATGCGTACTTGATCTTAGAATGGCTCTTGATATGGACATCTAGGAATTTCTAGTGATTAGTAATTCAGATCTATTGATTCATCAGGTTCAAGGAGAATGGGCTGTGAAGAATTCTAAAGTCCTACCTTATGTATAGTTGGTACAAAGGTTGAGCAAAAGATTCAAGAATATTGAGTTCAGACACACTCCAATAATGCAGAATGAGTTTGTTGACGCCCTCACCACTATATCAACTATGATACAACACCCAAATAAAAATTACATTGATCTGCTCAAGATAAAAGGAAAAGAGCAACCTGCACATTGCTCACATGTGAAGCATAAATAGATGGGAAACCTTGGTACATTGGTGTGAAAAGATATCTGGAAACCAGAGAATACCTATAAAATGCAATAGTTAGACTAAAGAAGACGATACGTATAATGGAAAATAAATTCTTAGAGAAATTCTTTATAGGAGAACTCCTGATTTGGGACTACTGAGGTGTGTAGATGCCACAGAAGCCACAAGAATGCTTGAAGAAGTGCATATCAGTGTATGCGAGCCGCACATGAATGGTTTCACCTTTGCAAAAAAGATCCTACAAGCATGGTATTTTTGGATGACTATGAAAAGTGATTGCAGCAAGTTCGTCCAAAAATGTCATCAGTGTCAAATATACGAATATTTGATCAAAGTACCTCCAAATGGGCTCGATGTTATGAGTTCTCCTTGGCCATTTGCAGCTTAAGGCATGGATGTCATTGAACTAACCTAACTTCCCACCTCCAATTGGCACAAGTTCATTTTAGTTTCCATTGATTATATTACCAAGTGAGTGGAAACTGCTTCATACAATGTTGTGACAAAGAAGGTAGTAGCTGATTTTGTCCACAATAATCTGATATGCCATTTGGAGTACCAGAATCTATCATCACAGATAATAGAGTGAATTTGAATAGTCATCTGATGAAAGAGATATGTGAGCAATGAAAGATTACTAACTGTATTTAATCACTTACCGCCCTCAGATGAATGGAGTCGTGGAAGCCGCCAACAAGAACATTAAGAAAATATTAAGGAAGATGATTGACATTTATAGGTCTTAGAATGGGAAGTTGTCTTATTCTTTATTGTGTTACTGTACAACAGTTCGAACTTCAACTGCTGCAACCCCTTATCTGTTGGTATATGGAATTGAAGTAGTGATACCAACTAAGGTCGAGATACATTCATTGAGAATTATCCAGGAAGAAAAGTTAAGTAGTGTTGAGTGGGTTCATAATTGGTATGAACAATTGGCAATAATTGATAAGAAAAGGATAAATACCGTCTGTCATGGTCAGTTATACCAGAGGAGAATAGCTCATGCTTTCAATAAAAGAGTAGGAGCTCAAACTTTTGAAGTAAGCCAGTTGGTGCTGAAGCACATTTTCCCCATCAGAATGAGTATAAAGGGAAATTTGCACCAAAATGGCAAGGTCCTTATGTGGTTCGCAAAGTTTTATCAAGAGATGATTTGATTTTAGCGAAAATGGATGGCCAAGAGTGGCCGAGAGCTATCAATTTAGATGTTGTCAAGAGATACTACATTTGAAGGATGGTGCTTTTTTTTGGTTTCTTTGTAATTGTATATTTTCTTGTAAGCTCTGTAATGTTTCGTACTAGTTTAAATGTATTTTTGTGTAATATGAACTACGTGATGACCTGAATTCCTAAGATGGGATACATAGGCGGTCAGTTTGGGCCTTCTATCTTGTTAAATTTTAAATTTCCCTTTTCTTGTAATCGAAACTATGTTTGACCTAATTCCTACCTCAACAGGAGACATAGGCGCCAAACCGGCTCGGTCATACTCCCCCAAGTTTTCATTTTCCTTTATAATAGAAATTGGGGCAGAACTTTTAAGAGGATCTCAAAAATTCTGTCTATTCTTTTGAAGACAAGTCTGAAGATTATTTCGGAATCTTCAATTGGGATGGAATTTTTGAGAAGAATCTCAAAATTCTACAAGATGTCATTTTTCTTCTATCGGCAAAATAAGATTCAATTTGAAGCATGCAACTGGGGAAAATTTTTTGAGGAGGAACTCAAAAATTCTATGAGGAGACAGTTCTCGTATCAACAATATAACTTGCTTCGAAGCCTCAAAATTTCATTGAGTACATACGAGAAATCTAAGAAGACCTCATTCTTCGGCTACGATAGAGCTTCAAAAATTCTCTAATTTTCTAACAAGTCACCTGCCACATCAAGTTTCAAAATAGAGGATGTCTACTCATTTTATGCATGTCATGACAATCAATTGACATAGATTTTTCTAAATTTTCCTCAAAATTACTTTTTATGATCTTTGTTATCTTCCTAAAAGAATTTTTAATTTTGTCTTCTCTCTATCATGACTCAAAGGGTCGAGTAAATTCCTAAAGTTACCAATACAAAGACCAAGATGATCAGAAGAAGCCAACACATATCAATTTCACATAAACTAATGATTTTTCTGTGGATGTAGGTTGTTATAAGGCTCTTGAGAATTATTTGTCAACTAACCCAGTTTTTCCAAAAGGAAAATGCATTGATCTACTATCGAATAAATGGTCACAAAATCCCTTCTTGGCCAAAGAAGCATCAAGCAACACTATATTGTCCACCAAGCAAAGGAGGGTACCTACCGTGCAAGTAGAGGGCGACATCTAAACCTAATACATTTGGTTATACCAATGATAAATAAAGATCGAAGCTCGCAGTCAAAATCATATTTACTTTTCAGTTTCCAAGAGGGCTATCATATATTCAAATGCTGAGAAGGCCATCATATTTATTCTTTAGTACCCTAGAAGGCCATCATATTTATTCTTCAAATGCCGAGAGGGTTATCATATTTATTTTTCAATCGTCGAGAGGGCCATCATATTTATTTTTCAGTCACCGAGAGGGACATCATATTTATTTTTCAGTCACCGAGAGGGCCATTATACATTTAAATGACGAGAGTGCCATCATATTTATTTTTTATCCGCCAAAAGGGCCCATCATACATTCAAATGCCGAGAGGGCCATCATATTTACTTTCCAATTGTCAAAAGGGCCATCGTATTTACTTTCTAGTTGCCGAGAGGGCCATCGTACATTCAAACACCAAGAGGGCCATCATATTTACTTTTCAGTTGCCGAGAGGGCCCTCATACATTCAAATGCCAAGAGCGCCATCATATTTACTTTTCAGTTGTTGAGAGAGCCATCATATTTATTTATAATTTCGAATACCAGAAGAGGCCAATGTTCATCACATTTATTTGTAACGTCGAATACCGGAGGAGGCCGACACTCATCACATCATTTACAATATCGAATATCGTTGGAGGATGGTGTTCATCACATTCATTTACAATGTTGGATACTAGAGGAGGCTGACGCTCATCACATCATCTACAACATTGAATATCTAAGGAGACCGACATTCATCACATGCATTTATAATGTCGAATACCGATGGAGGCCGATGTTCATCATTATTTATTTATAATATTCAGTCAAGAGTGACATCATTTGCTGAAAAGGACATTAATGTTCATACTATTTGAAGAGGATGGCAAACACAATATATCCAAAGGGCATCAGATGGTGCCATTTATTTAGAATTATTGAAGATTATTTAACAAGAGGATCTAGGTACATGCGGAGCAACGTGGATCCTTCTCTTAGCAGCGAACTGGCATTAGTTCTAAAGAGATATCAAACTCTTTGAATATGAGTTGAGGATTGACTTTCACTACATTCAAACCACACCCCTGTAAGAAGGCATGTAGGTTACTCCTTTTGTTTTGATTTTTCAGTTTTGCATCCAGGAACATCTCTGAACTTAGCTGGAGCATTTTCCTCATTTTTCAAATTCGGGTGACAACACACCTAGAGTTTTGGAAATTATGTCTGTAAGTTCTTAGTTATGAATGTGAAGCATGCCACGTTCATGATTGAGAGGTTGCAAGCCTTTTTTTCATACTCAATTTATTTTTTCATTCATCTTAAGCCACAAGAGTTACCTCACCAGAAGAGGTACCTTTTAAACCGATTGAGTCAAACTACAAGCATCCTGATTCTCATTTTTTAAGGATATGTAGGCGAGCTCTATGTTGAAATCTCTACTGTATTCCAAAGATTTCCTACTTATCACATTCCCTAGCTTCACAGTATCTGCATAACTCGACTTCGAGACAAGCTTTTGAAATCTTCTAATCATTCATAAACTCTAGAATTCTAAACTACATGTGGCCTGAATTCTCATGCAAGATGAGATATGTAGGAAATCTGACACCAAGGTCCAGCCACGATTCCTTTAGATCGTGTCATTCTTTTGTAGAGATGAATTTAGTGGTTGGACAAAATTGGATTTGTCAATTTTTTTGCCTCGGCCTTCTCTTCCGTCATCCCTGAACAAAGAAAGAGGTAGTTGTTGACACCCAATTTTGGCCCTCCACATTTTAGATTAATTATTCAAGCTTCTCGAAATATAAATGGAGTGAAATATACATCTTTTCTTATGATCGAAATATTTTAAATATTTTGGTGTTATTTTGTCATTTCACTTGGCCAAAAGGCCTAACATATATAAAATATACTTTCATATAAATAATGCATGTTAAATGTACT
>JACEIK010004712.1:25676-45772 GCA_018107945.1 Datura stramonium
ATAGATATATTGTAATTCCATGAAAATCCTAAGACCATACCCTGGAGTTAAAATAGAGAAAATAGAATTTTCTGTACCAGATCACAGAATGAGTCATCCTATGACTCGTGGGGTAAGTCGCAAGTCGTGGAGTGACTCATGGGGAAGGGTTCGGACTTGGTTGAAAATTTGGGTATTTGAGTGACCACAGGTGTGACCACGAGTCGTGGTTAGCCACATGACTCGTTAGGTCACCCGTGGTCAAGGATGGGCCAAGAAAGAAGAAAATTGGGATAGTGTACTTAACAGTTCTTCACCATGACTCGTTGGGAACACCACGAGTCGTGGTATCGCCCATGGTGACCCCCTGGTGATTTCTGGCAGTGTTGAGGATGAGAGGTGACCGTGATTCGTGATCACCACTAACGACCCGTTATGTCCCCCGTGGTCACAGTAGTGGTTTTTTAGGCAGTGTACTTCACGAGTTGGACCACGAGTTGTGGCCATTGGGCACGACTCATCCAGTCACTCGATGGGACTGGCAAGGTAATTTTTCTACGAGAATTTTAGGGGCTTTTCTGTAATTTTTTGAATTTCTAGACTCTAAACTATGTCATTTTGGGCTCGTCCAGGAGGGAATTAAAAGGGTTATCCATGTTTTTCTCTCACCCATTCTCTCGATACTTCGACTAAGAACGCAAAAACTCTCAAAGCTAGAACGCAATCGACTTTTTCTCAGATTTTCAAGGAATTCTCTCTGGGATTTCTTCACCAGGTATGTGGAAATTCAACAAGAAAATAGTTCTTTCCTTATGTCCCTAAAACCCTTGTCTAGTTTTCTCTATCAGTTATAGCCCTGTCGTTTCGAAATGTGAAAAGTTTTCAGATGGATTTCTTTATGGATTCAAATGGAATATTTCTTATTATTTTAATTGCTTTATTATTCCATATTGCTAGAAATTTGTGAAAGATTGTATCTAGTAGAATGATTCAGCCCTAGTTCCCAGCTCAGTAGAAATTAGAATCTTGCGGGTTAAACTAGTCTTCCCTGTAGCTTGGTTCTATCAGTTTTGGTATGCACATATATTTAATTTATGTTAAAATCTCAGTCAGATTCACGTTAGTCTAGTCTCAGTCAGATTTTTATTAACCTCAGTGTTGTCCAGAAAAATGTCAACTGATCAGTTTGACCATAATTTTTTAGGTGTTAGTGGTGCCTCCTAGTTATCAGAATTTAGACTCAGACATCAGTTATCAAATTTTTGTGGTTCTTTAGACTGTTATGAAACTTTTAGATAAGAAGCTCTGACCAGTCTTAGAACCACCAGTTTCAGCCTTAGTTTGTTCTTTAGACGGCTACGACGCTCCCAAATGAACAGCTCTGACCAGTCTTAGGACACCAGTTTCCAAATTCGGTCAGATAAGACTCTCATGTACTCTTAGATTGTATCTCTAAGACAATTGTAGTCTTGGGCCCTTAGTATTGAGCTACCCTCTTGGTAGTAGTAGTCATGGTAGGACTATCCAGTGGGAGTAGGACTTAGCACCGAGAGGGTTGGGGTTCCAATGCACCCAGGTTCCTAGAACTACGTTTTCACTGTAGGTTATATTTTATTGACCTTATGGCCCCAGACAGTGATCTCATAGTCCATGCCTTTATACTCTGGAAAGGTATATTGGGTCCTACCTATGGGGTGTGTACATCGGACTCCACGTCTAGCTCACGTGGTTATATGTCGGTTATAGCCTCTCCGACTAATCAGTTCAGTTTTAGATTAGCTCAGTTCAGAATAGTTTCAGGCTACCCACTACAGTTATCAGTTCAGTATAGCAGTTCATATCAGTATATTAGATTTAGGGCATGTCTTTGACCATCAGACTGGGTCATTTTGACCATCTCAGCATAGTTCAGTTTATTCAGTTGTAGTATTTCAGTTGGTCATTGAATTTCCTTACTATTCAATTGTTTTATTCTCTGTGTTATGATTCCTCTCACTTACTTAGTACTTGCATGATAGAACTGCAGGTTCTCAGTCTCAACACCATTAGCATATCTCGCTCAGAAGCTTTCAGCTGCATCATTGGTGTGTCCTTATCTTTCAAGGATGAGGATTATTTCTTTTCAGCTATATTTATTTTAGTTAGACTCAGAGTTAGTTGGGGGATTGTCCCAACAACTCATCAGATAGATGGCTTTCAAACACAGTAAGAGAATCAGATTTTTAGGTTGTTTTCAATTGTATAAAACTTTATGACTTAGTTCTTTTTCTTAAATGTTTTATTTTATTATTTTAATGATTTTTCTATGCTTTTAATCAGAATGCTAGTTTCATGATAGACCATGGGTATACTTGGGGTTACTTGTGACTCCAAGTACCATGTCTCATCCAGTGTATAGACTCGGGGTATGACAAACTTGATATCAGAGCACTAGATTTAAAGTATCCTAGGATGTCTGAAAGACGCGTCAAGTAGAGTCCTTTTCTTGGGTGTGAAGCACGCCATACTTATGATGAGGAGGCTACAAGATGTTTTAGGAAAATTTCCTTCTTTCACTATTCTTATTGTGCGATAGAGTGTAAGCTCTAAGGTTTCTCTTCTAATTCCTGCTTTACGCCTTCGCAGACAATGCCTCCCAGAAGAGGTATTGGAAGAAGGAAAAATAATGGGAATCCACCAGTCCCACCAACTCTAGTAGGCCCCCTTAGTTGGCAAGTATCGGATGCAGAGCTCGGGGCTACCCTTACAGTGTTAATATGGGACTCAACCACTTAGGTTAACTAACAGGCATTCAGACCTACAAATCCTACTAAATAGATAATAGCTACTAGGGTTTGAAATGTCACACCTGAGTTTCACGGTCTGATAGCGGATGGAAAGTTTAGGAGAAAAGAAAAGGGGAGAAAGAGAGCAAGAACAGGGGACTCGGGGTTTTCCCAACAAAGGATGAGTGGTGGACCCTTGAGAAAATTGACAAAAATGGCCTTTTTTATCTTACAATTCATCCAATTTTGTCGGACGTCATCAGCCCCAACACCATCGATAGCCAAGGATCCTAACAAACCCCGAGTACAGGAGATTACATGCCCAGCTTGCAAGAACTATGGGAAGAACCATTTGGGAGAATGCAGGGCTGGCTCAAGCAGTTGCTTCTGGTGCGACAAGTCAGACCATAAACTTAGAGAGTTCCCAGCAGCCAAACGGGGCGAAGGTAGAGCCCTGGCTAACTTTTCTGTAGCCCTGTCAAGTCGCCCAGTTTGCGAGAAATGTGGAAGGAGCCACCCCAAAAAATGTTTGTTTGGTAAGGAAGGATGTTTTGGATGTGGTCAGTCGGTCCATAGAATAAAGAATTGCCTTATAGCTGAACATGGGAAAACTCAATCCACCATCCCAGCAACTCCGGAAGTTTTCCCATCTCAGTAGGGCACAACATCTAGTACATATGGTCGACAACTCCGGATATAGAAGCAGGTATGTTATGAATTTCTCATATTGATCCTTGCATGTTGTTAGGCTTAGGAGCCACGATATAAATATGAAATACAGTTATAATGCAAGTATGATAGCTATCCCATGGTTGATATGAAATGGTTAAAAGTATGAAGCCTGTAGTGATAACTTTCGTGACGAATGAGAACTCAAGAGTTAGTGATGTTAACCTAGACTTAAGAATGGATCTAAGAGCTTGAGAATGGTGACTTTTAGCTAAGGGGGATATGATAAGTTAAGAAGGTCAAGTCAAGCCCTAAGTGTTGTAGTAGAAGGGCTCCAAAAATAACAAGTATGGGATGTCAATCTTTCCTATTCAGCTACTTCCTCATGTATTTCAGTTTACACTACATTCTACTTATGCTTATGTTCATACTCCTAGAATTATGGATAACCGGTTTAGACAGCGATCTCGGTCTTACTCCATGGTTTTGAAAATTCCAACTTCATGTCATGAAGAATAGTTATGTACAGACTCATGTCTCACATTATGCTTAGCTCTAAGAACCAAGTCCCTTAGACTCTCCTTAATGGTTCAACAGATCATGCTACATCATGTGTATGCTCAGACTAGGCTCCTTGAGTGATTCGTGCTTGCGATTCCTTACTCTAAGACATATGTACGTTCACCTATGTCAGGAATGATTGTTGTAACAGATATACTCAGGATAACTTTCTATTTATACCGTAGATTCTCATATGCAGAAATTCATGAGATGCAGTTGTTTGTCTTACTAGGGACACAGGGAAATTCTTGCATGGTATATACTGCAGAGGAGTCGTAAGATGATTAAGTGATAGGCTTGAATGATGGGGGTTGGTGAGGATGATAGTCCCTTTTAAAATGAGGTTCCTGTTGAGATTGTTGACCATCAAGATTGTAAGTAAGTGGAAATAAAGAGGTTATTTTAGTGAAGGTTATAAGGAACACTCAGCTAGTAGGAGGAACTACTTGGCAGGCGAATTTAGAAAAGGCCACCTACTCATATATCGGAAACTGATTATGGGATTTACAACTCCATCCTAACTACCAATTCCAACCTAAAGGAATAGTTTATTCTTAGTACTCTACTTAGTTCTATGTCAGCTTCATGTCATATAGTTATTTTTTCTCATGTATTAGAATGCATGTTGGTCGAAACTTAGTTCGATATATAGTTCGGCTTAGTCGAATCTTGCATTAGTATTCAGCCATGAGTATTGACTTTGGGAATTCAACTCTTTCCCCTAGCGTGTCGGCTCGGTCACCTGATCGGTCTCGGCTCAGAATGTTCAGCAATTGGGATGACAGATTCCTTGTTAAGATTAATGTAGGAAGAAAATTCCATACTTCTTAACCTAAAGAAATAGTTCTTAGAGAAGGAGTGGAGGCTTTTTCTCCCAAGGGGAGATGGTGTACTCGCGATTACAGCTGGTTCTGTGTGTCGGATGGGTGACCAAGACGGTAGATGCGGCTAAGGCACAAAGTTTGAAATATTCTATTCTCCCGGGTGCTACTAAAATGTACCATGGTTATGGTATATTTGCGGTGAAAGCGGCATGGAGAGAGACATCACCGAATTTGTAGCTAAGTGCTAGAACTACCGGCAAGTTAAGGTGGAACATCGAAGGCTAGGAGGTGTGGCTTCGGGATATTAGTATACCCACATGGAAGTGGAAATAAGTAAATATGAGTTATATTATATAGGTCTACTGGACTCGTAATGCTTTTACGACTTAATCCGAGACAATAGTAGATGGATGACTAAACACATTTCTTCCTAGTTAAAAACTACGAGACTTAGGCGAGGACATCTTTGACTTTATATCTAAGGTTTGAGTCGAACTTTATGGGGTGCTCCCTTGTCCATTATTTCAGATAGAAGTACCCAGTTCACCTCATATTTCTGCAAGTCTTTCGAACGGGCTCGGTACCCAAGTCAGAAGCACAACTTTTCCTTTGCGACCCGATGGGCGGGTTGGCGAACCATCCGAACCTTGGAAAGATATTCCAAACTTGTGTGATTTGATTTCAAGGGCATTTGGGATGATCACTTGCCTCTCATCGAGTTTGCGCCTCTTGATAGCTACCACTTCGTATCTAGATGGCCCGTTTGAGGCATTATATGGTAGGAGGTATAGATCTCCTATGGGTAGTTTGAGGTTAGTAAAAAACTATCTTGATAGGGCCATACTCGGTTCGACTATGCGGAACGATCAATTTCGTCGAAAGGTTTGAAAGCGGCTAAGGCCAGAAACCAATTCTATCTTTGATGTGAAGAAAGAAAATTAGAGTTTGCAATAGATAGTAGAGTTTTATCTTTAAGAATTTCACCATGAAAGTGAAGAGATTTTGGAAAGGAAATCTCAACCGAATATGTAGGACCCTAAAACATTTTGAAGAAGCTGCGATAGCATGTGAGTTAGAACTACCTCCAAAAAATTGCATCGGTGGACCCAATCATCCATGTGTCCCTATTGAGAAGTGCATCGGTGATCAACTTTGGTGTGCCACTAGACAACGAAGAAATAAAATGAGTCTCTCTTATGAAGAGATCTGGATTCGAGATCCTTGGCCCGGCGGAGTTTGTGAGTGAGAAACAATGAAGTAGCTTTGAGTCGAAGTTATGAGGAGGAATCGGCGGGTAGAGAAGTTTGCATGGGAAGCTTCAAGTAGATATAATGGCCAAATTCCCACATTTATTCCCTCTGGCTTAGTTGCGGTTTAAGGTATCAATTTTCCCTAAAACTCTATTCGGACTTCATGTTTAGTTCATGTGCCCAGACTTCTTTCATGTCAACATGTGTAAGTGTGACTCATAAATTTAGTTCAGTTCGGAGACGGTATTCTATTAGTTTTCGCTTATACATTCGAGTATTTAAGTACGGTGATGCATTTCTCTACTTTTTGGGTGTTTTCCAAAAGATGAGCATTTCCCCAAAGGGAGAGATATTGTAATGTCTTGAAAACCCTTAGACCAGACCACAGGTTGAAATGGAGAAAATAGAATTTTTACGCACCGAGATCACTATGTAGTCGTCTTGTGACCGAGTGGTGAGCCATGGTCGTGGGTGACTCGTGGGGAAGGGTTCGGGCTTGGTTGAAAATTTAGGGATTTTAGTGACCATGGGTGTGGCCACAAGTCATGGTTAGCCACATGACTCGTTAGGTCACGTGGTCGAGATGGCGAAGGAAGAAAAAAAGTGGGACATTGTACTTAATGGGCCCTCACCATGACTCGTTGGGAACACCACGAGTCATGGTGTTGCCCGTGGTGACCCCTTGTTGATTTCGGCAGTGTTGAGAATGAGAGGTGACCATGAGTCGTAGTCACCACTAACGACCCGTAATGTCCCCGTGGTCACGACATGGATTTTTCATGTTTGGACCACGAAATTAGGTAATCCTTTGGGCACGCTTGTCAGTCCCTTGTTACTTGGGATTGGCGGGTAATTTTACGTGAACTTTAGGCTTCCCATAATTTTCTAAACTCCTAGACTCTAAACTATGTTGTTTGAAGTACGACCGGGGAGGAGTTAAAAGGGTGATCACATTTTCCTCATCACCCGTTCTCTCGAGACTTAGACTCGGAATGCAGCTCTCGGGAGCTAGAGCTAGGGCAATCGACTTCTTCTCAATTTTGAAGGAATTCTCTTCGTGATTTCTTCAACGGGTATGTGAGAATTCAATAAAGAAATAGTTTTTCCCTTGTGTCCCTAAAAACCTTGTCTTGTTTTCTCTATTAGTTACAACCGTAACATAAATGTGAAAAGTTTTCGAGACGGATTTATTTATGGATTCAAATGGAATATTTATTATGATTTTAATTGCTTTATTATTCCCTATTTCTAGAAATTTGTGAAAGATTGTATCTAGTAGAATGATTCAACCCTAGTTCCCAACTCAGTAGAAGTTAGAATCTTACGGGTTCAAGCCCCAGTTTTCCACAGCCAGCTTGATTCTATCGGTTTGGGATACATATATTTAATTTATGTTAAAATCTCAATCAGATTCATGTTAGTGTAGTCTCGATCAGATTTTAGCAACCTCGTGTGTCAGGGAAAATGTCATTGATCGGTTTGACCACGGTTAATTTTAGGTGTTAGTGATACTCCCGGTTATTAGAATTTAGACTAAGTAAATCCAATTATTAGATTTTTGGTTCTTTAGAAGGTTATGACACTTCCAATGACGACTCTAACTAGTCTTAGAACCACCGGCTTTGGCCTTGGTTGTTCTTTAGACGGCTACGACGCTTCGAGATGAGAAGCTTTATGATCTTAGAACACGGTTTCCAGAATTCGGTTGGATGAGCTCTCGGGGTACTCTTAGACAATATCCACGAGCCGGAGTGTAGTCTTGGGCCCTCGGTGTCGAGCTATCCACTTGGCGTAGTAGTCATGGTAGGACTATCTAGTGGGAATAGGACTTAGCAAGGGACACGGGGTTCAGCGCACCTAGGTTCCAATTCCATTACCGCATGAAGTTATGTTTTGTTGTCCTCATGGCCTAAGGCAGTGATCACCACGGTCCATTTCTTTATACCTTGGCAAGGTATATTGGGTCTGCCCGATGGAGTGTGAACATCGGACTCCACATCTAGTTGCATGATTTATATGTCGATTATAGCCTTTCCCATTAGTCGGTTCGGTTTGGAATTAGTCAGTTAAGTTTAGTCTCAGTTCAGAACAGTTTATCAGTTCGTATAGCAATTCAGATCGGTATATCAAATTTAGGGCATGTCTTTGGCCATCGGGCTAGTTGGCCACCTCACCATAGTTCGGTTTATTCCCGTTTAGTATTTTAGTTAGTGAACATTGCATGTCGCTACAGTTGATTATTTTATTCTCAGTGTTATGGTTCCTCTCACTTACTCGGTACATTTAAAGAAATGTAGCGCATACCTTTATGTATATTGTTTTCATGATATATTGCAGGTTCTCAATCTCGACACCATTAGAAAATCTCGCTTAAGCTTTTGTTTACATCATTGGTGAGTCTAAGTATTTCAAGGATGAGAATTATTTCTTTTGAGCTATATTTCTTTAAATTTGACTTAGAGAGTTAGTTGGGGGCTTGTCCCGAGAAACTCATCGAGATAGAAGCTTTCGAGACAGTCGGAAAGAATCACATATTTTTAGTTTGTTTTCAGTTGTACAAAACTTTATGACTTAGTTCTTCTTATTAAATATTTTATTTTATTATTTTAAAACTTAAGCTATATTTTTACTTTCGAGAATCTTGGGGTGTCATGATAGATCATGGATTGACTTGGGGTTACTTGTGACTCCAACGTGTATCATCAGGTATAGAATCGAGGTGTGATATATATATATATATATATATATTTGTTCTTTTATCTCCTTTTAATTGCATCCATTTGATCAAAGATGATGAACTGACCCAAATAAATCAAAAAAAGGCAAAATTTGATTCTTTTCCATCCCTCTCAAGCCTACACGCCGTACCTCTACTGCATCTCTCCCTTCTTCTCCTTCACCAAAACTATAGATTTCTTTTGTCCCATCCCTTGTTCCCAATCACTTCAAATCCCTCGTCCGCACGCGGCAGGACCATCCCCTCAATACCAAAATCAGGCCGACCCACCTTTGCTGGGTCCTCTCTAATCAAATCTGGTAGGTAAATTTTATACATCTCCTTGTACTTTTTTTTTCTAAAGTGCTTTTCAAAATTCAAAACTCAAACTTTTGGGAATTTTACAAAATACAACCCCATCTTCATCTTTTTATGGCACGAATATGACATCACGTTCTTTGGAATTTTGATGTGATGGATTTATAGCACTATTGATGCTCAAAACTAAGAAAATAGCATGGACTTAGGTGTGTTTATGTGGATATAAGGCATTTTTCCTTTGGTTGCAGGATGAATTAGTGTTGAATACGAAAATTGCAAAGAAAGCGTGAAAGATGCAAAATATGCTCAAATTGCAGAGACACGGTATGAACCGTAGGAAGGACCTATAAGTCGTACTGACGGTCATGAAAAACACGAAGGCTAAGTTGAAGAGATGCAATGTACGGAGGTCTCGTACAGTGCAGTACCAAGGCCGAGGCAGTACGAGTCATGGTGATGAAATTGTGACAAGATCTAGAAAATTAGCATAGGGGTGCTGACTCTTACTGGAAAAACTGATACGACCCGTGGAAAAGAAGATGCAGCGTACCATAGCAGTCGTGATGAACTTCAGAAGAATTTTAAAGTTTTAGAGAATCAAACCACGAGCTCGATGCAATTCGTATGATGATGCAGTCATACCGGTCCAATGCTTAGCAAAATTCAGCCAACAATGCAAGGTATGTGGCCCAGGCTTCAGGATCTTAGGAAAACATACAGATCATAACATAACTGTGATAATAATGGCTTTTGAATATGAAATTTATCCTGATTTAGCCTAGGAAAAGGATTCTTGTGTACGTATAAATATGTTTTGGTTTTTATTTTTTACGGAGACAATCGTAGACAGTAGAAGGACACAAAAGAATGGGGAGAAGATTTGTAGAGGTGAGTTGATTCACTTTGTGATCAACCTTTTCTTAATTTATCTTGTTCTTTTCTTGTTCTTCAAGTTTCTTGAATAATTAAAGAGGAAGTGTTTTTTCTCATTCATTCTTATAAAGTATTGATTTATGTTCTTAATTATGAATACAATTAACAACCTTTTAACTATGAGAAAGTAAGACCTCCCATAGATAGGGTTATTAGGGTATAATTGAATTAACAAGATAGGGTTACACAAAGTCATCTTAAAACTAATACAAATACTTATATTGTATTCTCTTCATACTTAAACGATTCTTAATGGTGCGCAACGTTAAGACATGCCCGGATTCTTTAATTGCTTTGGTCCAAGAGGTAGGGTGGGAAAAGGCCTAGCAGGCATGATCTTGTTGATCATTGTATTAGCAGAGATGTGGTTGCGGGGATAGTTAAATGCGGAACTTAGTGATAACGGTTAATTTATGTCCGCTCATGAGACTGATCAGTAATTGAGTATAGTCATTCAATAGGGATTGGCCAGTCATTTGAATGAACTTAAGTTATCGATTCTAAAAGTAAAGTATTGGGATATATCACTAAGTGTAAAACAAAGTAGTTAGGATTCATGGGGAACACCTAGTTAATTGCACTAATTTTGGAAACAACCATCAATGTCTCAACATTGTTACTTATTAATTTTACAAATCACTCCTCTTAGGAAAATAATTGATTAAAAATCTTAACAACTAGTGTTCTTCTATATCCTTCCATATTCCACACAGTAGGATCGATCCCAACCTCTTTAGCTAAAAGTAAAGTATTGGGATATATCACTAGTGTAAAACAAGAAGTAGTTAAGGATTCATGGGGAACACTTACCCTAGTTAATTGCACTAATTTGGAAACAACCATCAATTTCTCAACATTGTTACTTATTAATTTTACAAATCCCCCCTCTTAGAAAATAATTGATTAAAAATCTTAACAACTAGTGTTCTTCTATATCCTTCCATATTCCCTGTGGGATCGATCCCAACCTCTAGTTGGGTTCTTTATTAACAACGTCCGCGTCATACTTCCAGAGGAGGTGTGGTTTGAACTTTATCAAAAAGTGGCGCCATTGTTGGGGAATACGACTGAAACTAGGTTATTAGCTTGTAATTTTACTTTTTGGTAGTTATTTCCTTCATTACATTTATTTTTGTGTTTTTGATACCCACAGGCCGTTATCCGGTGAATGCCAAGAACTTGGAGTAGAGAGATCCCCTTGTTCCACTAAATCCAAAAATCGAAAGAGCACTGCATAGAATGGAGAACAAAGAGAAAAAAGAAGCCCGCGCGGCTGAAGAAGCTAGGCAAGCCAAGCTAGTTCGGCAAGCTTCACTACAGCATGTAGAAGATGAAAGAGATGAAGTAATAAATGTTGGTCGACAAGGGAGAGGCAACAGAGCTCATAGATTTTCACCTCAGTTCTTTAATGATGATAATGACCCAGACATTGATGTAGTCGGGTCGACTGGACCAATTGTGCCACCACCATTTCCCTTTGTTCGACATTACAAGCTCCATGATTCAGTTACTAAATACGAAAGGGGTGTTTAGTGGACACGCAGCAGATGACGCCAACTTGCACTTAGTGAACTTCGTAGGAATATGCAAGGCGTACAAGTTGCTCGGAGTACGCCAGGATGCTATACGGCTCAGACTCTTCCCTTTTTCTCTCTCAGGGGAAGCTATTTTATGGTTATCGGAGTTTCCCAATGACTCCATAATCAACTAGAGGATGAGTATGAATCACTTGACGAATTCTGAGTAATTAAGAGATTTGTGTCGTGCCGCGACGTTAAGTCATGTGCTTCTTGGGAGTCAACCTAAGTGGTATATTGGTGAAGTCTAAGTAACCAGGCTACCTCCATCGTGCCGCGACATTAAATCAGGCGCTGCATGGGAGGTAACCCATGGAAGGTGAAGTCTGAGTAGCCACAGGTATGTTCTCTTCCCCGTGTTCTTCTAAATGATGCTTTGTGGAAGAAGCTTACTTTTCAAAAAGTGGAGGGGGTGTACTTGTAATTTTTGAAATTTTTGGTTCATCTGAGGGTTTTTCTTGCCGTGTTTCTTTTCCCACAGGTATGCTATCTAGTAGAACCGACATGTGTAGAATTTTTATTTTTTTTTAGTTTGTGATTTTTGTTCAATTAGAAAGTAGCTTAGGAGTACTCAGCCAATAAAAATACACTAGTTTTGGTTTTTGAAAAAAAGTGACCCTGTTTAAAAAAAAATTTGATGCATTAGCTATGTATTGGTGACAACATACATGATTGATGTGGATCTTTTGATGTCAGTTAGTTTGTCAACATGAGTAGTTTTGTTAATCCATGTATAAACCAAACAAGTGAGGTAACAATAGTTCATGTACCATGTGTGAGTGAGGTATAGTAGTCAGTTCGGTATTATGTTGAAGATCTAGAACTTTCCTGCTTGGTCTTTGCATAGGCTAAGGATGGTTGATTAGGATGTGATCATAGGCCATATTTTGTTTAGATAAATTTTAGCCTATATTACCCTACAAAAAATGCATGAATCCCTTGATTCCAAGTTTGAGCCTTAATAGACCATGATTTCTTTGATTTACCGATTAACTGTACCCATTTTTTGTAATGAACTTGTTTTGGCCTCGGTCCTTCCTTGGATATTGCGAACCTCAACATAACCAAAATGCTTAAGCTGAGGATGGCTAGAGTAGGGGTGCTTAAAAGGTGGGAACGGAAGAAAGGAAAAGAAAAAGAAAAGAAAAAAGGTAATAGTGAAGAATGAAGTGTGGTGAGATGATGCAAAAAAAAAGATGAAAAATGCTGAAATTTTTGAAAAAGAAAGCTAAAGGAAATTTGAAAATGCATAAAAAGTTGAAATATCATCACACCCATGCAAATGTGTATAGAAAGGAGAGAAAGGGAAGAAAAGGGATGAAAGAATAAAAGGGTGAAATAGGTGAATGGTGTAGCTAATGTATGTAGTGCCAAGGAAGGAATAGTCACTTATAAAATCTTTCATCTTTACCATGTCCAGCCCTGAGTCTACATTACAAGCCATATCAAGTTCGACAGTGATCCTAACCCGACCATCTGATAAACTAAAGCAGAGAAAATAAGGGCAAGCCTATGGTATCTGACACATAATACTAGTAACTTATCTGTGAGAGTGAATGTCTTACTTGTTTAGTCCCACATTATATTTGACATCTTATATCTGAGTGGGGACTTCATTTATGTGAGGGTACACTGATTATGTTTGCTTTTACCATTGGTATATGTGGAAAATATTGGTGATGACTTGCCTGTTGATAGATGAATGACATGTTTTTGTCCCTGTTTATGATGTTTTGAGGTTGCTTATAACACATTAGCTGATATTGTTCCATGAGGAAGGGTCAATAGAGTTTGTATAGAAAGTGCAACTTTGTTTGAGTATTGGCTGTAGTATCTTAAGTTTATTTTCTAGTTGAGCATCGTGTTTTAGTTTTTTCTTTTCTTTGCCTGAGGACATGCAAAAGTCTTAACTTGAGGGTGTTGATGTGCTGTGGATTTACAGCACTATTACGCTCAAAACTAAGAAAATAGCATAGACTTAGGTATGTTTATGTGGATATAAAGCATTTTCCTTTGGTTGCAGGTTGAATTAGTGTTGAGTTTGAAAATTGCAAAAGAAAGCCTGAAAAGATGCAAAATATGCTCGATTGCAAACCACAGTATGAGCCGTAGGAAGGACCTATGAGTCGTACTGATGGTCATGAAAAGTTGCAGAAGGATAAGTTGAATAGATGCAATGTAGGAGTCTCAGTACGGGTCATACCAAGCTGGTACAACTCATGGTGATGAAATTGTGACAAGATCCAGAAAATTTGCATAAGGTGCTGACTCCTGCTAGGGAAAGACAATACGACCCGTGGGAAGAAGGTACGAGTCATACCATAACGGTCGTGATGAACTTCAGAAGAATTCCAAAGTTTCAGAATCAAACTACGGGAGCTCAGTACGGGTCATAGATGGAGGTACGAGCCGTACCAGGATCCCACACTTAGTAAAATTCAACTAATAATGCAAGGCACGACAGGAAGCTATGGGTCGTAGAAAGCTACTACGGATCATAACATGACCCGTGACGACTACGGTACTAGATACGAAAATTCATCCAGTTAGCCTAAGAAAAGGATTCTTGTGTCTGTATAAATACGTTTTAGGTTTTATTTTTTTAGAGAAAATCGTAGACAAGTAAGAAAGACACAAAAAAGAAAAGGAGAGAAGAGATTTGTAGGGGAATTGAGTTGATTCAACTTGTGATCAACCTCTTCTTGAATTTATCTTGTTCTTACTACTTGTTCTTCAAGATTTTGCTGAATAATTAAAGGAAGTGTTTTTCTCATTCATTCTTGTAAGTATTGATTTATGTTCTTAATCATGAATACATTTAACAACCTTACAACTATGAGAGGCTAAAACCTCCACAGCTAGGGTTGTGGGAACTATGATGGTTTAACAAGCTAGGGTTACACAAAGTGATCTTAAAACCAAAACAAATATTTATATTGTACTCTCTTCATACTTAAACAATTCTTAATGGTGCGCAACGTTAGGACATGCTCGAATTCTTTACTTTCTTTGGTCAAAGAGGTAGAGATTAGGAAAAGAGAATTACAACAGAGGCTTGATCTTGATGATCATTGTATTAACTTGAGAAGTGATCGCAGGATAGTTAAATAGTGAACTTAGTGATAACGGTTAATTTGCAATCGCTCATCAGACTTGGTCGAGTAATTGAGTATAGTCATTCAATAGGGATTGGTCGATCGTTTGAATGAACCTAAGTTATCAATTATAAAAGTAAAGTATTAGGATAGATCACTAGTGTAAAACCTGAAGTAGTTATGGGTCCATGGAGAATACTTACACTAGTTAATTACATTAATTTGAAAACAACCATTAATTTCTCAACATTGTTACTAATTAATTTTACAAATCCCCCTCTTAGAAAATAATTGATTAAAAAGCTTAAGCAGTAGTGTTCTTCTATATCCTTCCATAATCCCTGTGGGATCAACCCCAACCTCTAGTTGGGTTCTTTATTGACAACGTCCGCTTCATACTTCCAGAGGAGGTGTGGTTTGAGCGTTATCATATTTCTGAATTATTTTTTAGAAAATCAGATTTTATTCTAAATTTTTTTTTATTTTTGTTTTCCTGTCCGAGTTCATTGGTCGACAGAGTTGTGGAGACAACTTCCTCAACTCATTGCCCCAAATTTGCTGCTCTCTAAGTGGTAAATCTTATCTCTTCTTTGTATTTTTAATTCTGTAAGTTTGTCCATGTAGATTAGAAGAAATTTATTAGTTGGATTAGTGTATGTCATGATCCAAATGGCCGTGATTGGTACTCACCCTAACCCCCAGTGGGCGAAACAATGATTCTCAATAATTTCCTCAAAAACAAACATTCAAAGAAAATAATAACCTTAAAATTAAATAAAACAACAAAATTCAAATAAAATTAGCTAAGTTAATTGAAAGAAAACCAACAAAATCATACTACAATTCCCATAATCCGATTGTCATTGCACTTCAGACGTCTAAAAAAGTTTAAGAATGTTATAACCAGATAGAAGTAAAACTGTAAGTATCCGTAAGAGAGACATATTTGAAGGAGGAGTAGAACAACCCATTTTGCGTCATTCACCTTTTAGTATTCGATCGCTGCCTAAAGGTGAGGTCGTGATGAACTTCATGGGTCGGTTTCTTCACTTAAAGAAGAAGTACAGGAGTAGCGTCAATATGAAACACAGTGCTGGTAGGCATCATTGGCCGACCTTACATAATAACATATAAGAATGCAAACAACATGAAACAAGTCTAGAACACCATTCAAATACAGATTATTCATTCCAAGAAAGTCATCTCTACTTAGGTGCAACCAGCCTACTCATTGGATTAGGGTTACTCGACTACTGCCGCGGTCTCGCTATAGTGGAATAGGTCCCTCTGCAATGGTACTACCCTAGGTAGTATCTCGACTTTTCTACACTTAATCATTTCACCAACTATTCGCAACTTCATATATCATCTCATTCATTCAGAAACACACGAAATGTTGCATAACCATATGAAATATAGAATAATTCATAACAATGATGGCCATGCCCATTCTAATTCCATTTGACTTTATCAACGTCAAGACTTGCAACTTTCCCACATTTAGACAACAACACAAGATCACAATCTCAGCTTAACCAAATAATACTTATTCATTACAAATTCTAACATTTTTACAAGGCATCGTAGAATAGAACAATAGATCAAGTAGATATATGATGGGCACATGCCTCCATCATATCACTACAACACTCCAACACTGACCTCGATGTACGCATATTCTAGAGGGTCTTATTTTTTCCCTTATAGTCATGACCTACAAGGGACTCTAGAAATTCATGTATTGTACCGACGTGATACCTGCTCCCACTCATACGCTTGTTCGGATTCTCCCCTCGTACATGAGCCACTCAAATAATAATGCTCGCTCGGATTCTCCCCTCGGGCACAAGCCTCTCATCTTAGAACATTCTCATTATCCCTATTCATTCTCATGGTAATTATGTCATAGTTGAGTTCATCATCATGACATTTAGGAGATCACAATCTACCGCTCCCACTCATATAATCAGTCGGTTCATCATTCACTTAAGAGAAATACAAAAGAATACAATTAATAGTTTAACACCATTCCACGTCGATTCGGTGGCAACCACATATCAAATTTATTTCAACAATTAAATTTTAACAAGGCAATCATTACCACAATAATGTCCAAAGACCCAAGCAACACTTTATCATTCACAAATATACAGGTTATTATATAAAGTCTAACTCCTCTAAACCATAACCTTCCTCAGTTTGGGAGGGTTCAAATAGCAATTACTCTGCTCGAGCCTTGCCCTTCCTCAATGCCTCTGAATGTTCAAAGTCTAAAAATAAAAAAATAACACTATTTAGTACCCTATCACCCCCACGATGATCTTGGACACCCCAAACTAACCTTTTTTAAAGAAAAATTTAAGAGTAAACCCCGATTTCACCTATTTCTAGGTTTGAATTTCCATATGAACCACGATCTTTAACAACTACACCTTGGGGAATGATCATAGCTCCCCATTAAACTCAAAATCAAACCCCCATTAGTCTCTCATGCTCCAGCCCTAGTCTACCAACCTAGGATTTTTTTGCTAGAAATCACCATTAAAGGTTCTCCTTGATTCCTAGATATTTACATAATCAATCATAATGGTACAAAATTCAGAATCTTATCTTGAGAAGAAAATTCTACTACTCTAGGGGGAAAATTGCCTCCAGTCCTTGAGGTTTTGTGCTTTGATAATAATGGGGTATACTTCAGAAACCCCACTTAAATTCACTTTCTGATTCCCGTCGTCCGCTGCAGCAGTCACATTTCCGCTGCAGCGGACTCGCTACGACAGTCAGAAAGCCGCTACAGCAGATCCAACCGTTATTCTTCCGATCCGTTATGGCAGACTCTGACCATTACCACGGTCTCGCTGCAGTGAAAATTCTACTATTGCAGTGGTCCCCTGAAACCGGTAGCTCCCCCCAAAACCATCAATTTTCAGTAACCCACTCCACAACATTTTCTAATCATTGTCTAGCCTCGTTAGAGTGTTCTAAGTCAGTTTTTCCTTGTAATGACATATGGGCCGTTACAGTATATTCTTAGATTAGCATCATTTTAATGTTATTAAGTTATATTTTAGTTTATTAAAATATTCAATGTTTATGCTTCTACCTCATTAGATGGCATAGAATATATGTGTGTGTGTGTATGTCCATATATATATACACAACGNTATATGTGTGTGTGTGTATGTCCATATATATATACACAACGTTCCTTCCTTTTTAGTGAATTATTTAAGCAGTAGTTTTCCTTGTTTCTGATTTTTATGTACTGTCTTCGAAGAAGTAATAGTCCTTCTCTGGTATTTAGGTATTTGTTAGTTTCTTTTGGGCAAATGTAATTTGATTTTAATTTGCTGTTTAATTCCAGTAGTTTAATTAATTTAGTAATATATCCTGCTTACTAGTCTTATGTGGAAGTGTAGTCCTAAGTTTGAATTTGCTGTTTGGCACACTCATGTTTAGTTCGATTTAACACTTAGTTCTTTTTTTTCAATTCTTTATTTAGTGCTTTTGCGGGTAGTTTACCTTTATCTTAGGTTTAATATTTGGCATTCTTCATCAGTTTCTATTCCCTTCTGTCGATAGAATAATATTTTTTTTCATTTCTCATCAGTTTCTTTAATTTTATTGCTGTTGCCAGTGATATGATCTCATCTTAGGTTCTTTAGATATTTAGTACTCGGCATACTTTTGAATATGATTTTTTGTTTTGCTGAAAAGAAAATTATATATTAAGTATACTTAGTTATCTGCTTAAATAGTAATGCTTGTGCATATGAATCATGTTTTTTCTTTAGTTATGAGATATGTGTGTTCAAATCCATTCCCTGGGAATCTATATGGTTTAGATAATTTAGGTTCAATATTTAGATATTTTTCTTATAGTAACTTGCATGTCGTTTGGAGTCTTCGGCTTGTTGTTTGTATTATTAGGAGGCAGTCTAAAAGTCGATTCTATGCTTACTCGATCTCTAGACGAGAATTTAGAGTTAAATAAACTCAACCCTTGTTAAGATTCTCCTAAGTTCGAATCCTTAAGATATCCTCTATGTTACTTGCTTCATAAGATCTACAATCATTGTTTGTTTTTCTCTCTTGGACTAGTTGATGAGTTCACCCTATGAATGCTTTATTAATTCAGTTTTGATTCCCTTTATATTTTCTATGTCAAAAAATTTCGAGGCTACATAAATCAGTTAGAGGATTGCGTTAAAGGTTTGCTGACACTACGTTAGAAGCACAAATTCGGGTATCCCACCTTTTTTACATTCAAACGGCAAGCTTAAGTATGTTATTTTGGTTTAGTTTTTTCTCAAAGACAACTTCTTTCTTCATAGATAACTACACTTCTTTTCGTTTATCTTATTTGAGAATCAGTTTGAGCCGCTTTCAAATATGAACTTCATAGTTTAATTCATGTTTCACGATAAAGCTTAATCCCGTATAATTTGTACCTACTTGAATTTTCTCTCCTGGTATCTTGAATTGTCATCAATTTTAAATCTTATTATTCTACTTACGAGTGTTATTAACTTTAATCTTTCTTCTGACTAAATAATAGTAATAATAATATTCTTAAATCTTATTTGTTTAACCACATTAGTTGGACCACTCTATTTAAAATCTTTGAAAAAATTCAATCCGTTTGATCGTTAAACTCCGACCTATCAGTACATATTTCAACCTTTCTTACCTTCTGCTTGCTTTCACCCACGGCTTTGTTTTGAGGAACTTTGAACTTGCTACAATAGGATCAATAAATAGGCAAATTAATTTGTCCATGTATATCCCCAATTATAATGTTCACATTTTATTCATTTATCTATTTATTTGGGCTGCTATCTCTCAATATTTCATGAGCCCCATTAAATGCTACTTAATAATCTCTTGACTCAAGAGGTTTCTTTCCTTAAAATATTTATTGAATTGGAGGAGTAAGAATTTAATACTTATCTTCATTTTCTCAATGTTATCCTTTAGGATAGATCTAAATATTCGGTCAGCTAATTGTCTCATGGATGGGTACTAATCATTTTCTTTTTTTCGTGTGTGCATATGAAAATCATCCTATGGGTCCACTATCCTTGCATCATAGGTTGGGCCTTCGATCCCGCACAATATGTTTTAGCATCGTCAGTCAGCCCCAAAATAGAGAAAGGGAAGCTAGCATATATGAGCTAAAGTTCAAGCAGATACGTAGCAGCAGTAAAATGTGCCAGCAGTCCTTTGCAATTAGCAGCTCAATTAAATATTGAGCCAAAGCCTTGATTAATTCAAAAACAGGAGCAGTTCAGGCCCAAGTTTCTGTCCAGGCGAACAGAATCAGGAATAGGACCTCTAAAAAACTTTCATTGGCAAATTCATACAATATGAATTTATATTGTGATTTACTATTTTTATTATTATTAT
>JACEIK010004712.1:64586-75300 GCA_018107945.1 Datura stramonium
CCAACTGCATTCATATTTATAGCAATTAGAACTAAATTCATCAATATTCCGGAAGAAAACACTACTTTAAATATATATATAGACCAAACTTTAACTTATCGAAAAACTGCCGAAAACTTGCTATTTCTCGAAAGTCTAGAAGGGCGAAATACTCACTTTAGGGATAGGAGTATATTGACACTAATTTGGAGCAATTCCACTTACCTTAGCTCGGTAAGACGACGATTCGCCGGCCGAATTTCACGAAACTAACTCCGTAGGAATGCTCCCTGCAGCTTAATACTTCACTACCCGAGATTATTTCGAGTTTGAACCGCGTTTAATAGCGTAAATGGAAGGAAATTTCAATGGAAACCTCGTGCCCTCTGTTCTCTACTGTTTTCTCTGGTTGCTCTCTGGAAATTATAGATATTTATCATTAAAAACTGAAATGGGGATTTTTATACTTGGGACTGCATCTCACCTCCGTGGCACGTTGGCCATCGCGGAGGTGAGCCCTCCGTGGCACGTTGTCCATCGCAGAGGGGGCCTGCCCGGCCTCCTTTTGCTATGTTTCGACGTGTCGTTTGTCCGGTCTTTCCCCGGGCCTTTTTCTAGCATGTATGGCATTCTAAAACTCTTAACCAACATGCAAATAAGCCATCTAAATGTCATGAATTTATGGGGTGTAACATACGCGCAGACGTAGGTTTACTCAAATTTATTGAAACCTCCCTTTTGAGCTTTTCCTGCCCCTAAGGGGCCTTCATCTTGATATCTATATCATGGTAGCGCCCTTATCCCTGACAAGACTTTGAACGGCTCTGCCCACTTGAGTGTATTAGTTGGGATCACGTAAGCTCTATCATGATTATGTTGGCTACATGACGAGTCTCCTATTGTTCCTCATGGTCTTAGTTTTGCATGTTAATCAGTTATAATATTATGTTCTACCCAATGTTCAGTTTATTAGCTTTACTTATGATCATCAGTTCATCTTTGGGTCATTCATTTCAGCTATGAAGTTCAGTTATGTTTGTTCATGTTTTTAATACATCAGCATGCGGTCCTTACTCTCAGAATCTTTTAATGATATGATTTATGTAATGCATGTTTTCAATTTTACTACTTAGCCTCTTTTACTTACCCTGTATACTCAGTACATTCCAAGTACTGATCGCATATTGTATATTGTATCATTACATGATACAGGCTCAGAAGTTCAGGTTCAGTCTTGCCACTAGCTAATTTTTAGAGCTCAGACCAGTTCACCTGTTGGTGAGTCGTCATCCTTCAAGGACCTTCTATCAGTCGTGTTCTTAAGTCTTTAGTGAGCTAATTAGGAGTGTTGTCCCATCAGCTCATCAGTATGTAGAGGCTTTTGTAATATAGTATTATATTCAGCTTCGGATTCAGTGTTATGTTATTTCCATTGTTCAAATGTTTTTAATAATTCAGACTTCCACTATTTCAGAATTAAACTTATGCTTTATTTATGTTGAGGTTCAGATTTTATGTTCATGTCATGGATCGACTTAGAGCCATTTATGGTTCTAAGTTCTGTGTCTAGATCCAGGACTATGTTCGAGTCATGAGAAACATGATATCAAAGCAAAATTTCAATGTGTCCTAGGGTTTCTGAAAGCCGACTTAAGTAGATTCTTTTTCATCGGTGTGAAGCTCACCATGCTTATGAAGCAGAGGCTATGAAATATTTTAGGAAATTTCCCTTCTTTCATGATCTATGTTGTGCAATAATGTATCTTTCTATCCTTCTAACTCGTGTTATATGTGTTTGCAGAATCATGCCTCCCCACCGAGTGAACGGAAGAAGGAATGAAAATGGAAATGGCCATGAGAATGGAAATAGAGATGGGCACCATCAAGCCCCACCAGCCCTGGAGGATCATGTGCCCGAGCAGGTTGCCCATGCCAAGTTTAGGGCTGCTATCCAGATGTTGGCGTAGGTGTTGACCGCTCAGGTCAAATAGTAGGCAGTAGCTCATGTTCCCTAAAACGGAACCCAGCGGCGGCTAGAGTCAGGGGCTTTTTCAGGATGAATCCCTCTGAGTTTCTTGGGTCTAGAGTGGACAAGGACCTACATGAGTTCATCGAGGAGATTCAAAAGATCACCCAGATTATGAGGGTGACGAGGGAGGAGTGTACCGACCTAGCCTTTATCAGTTGAAGGGGGTTGCTCATATCTGGTCTAGGCAGTTGAAGGATGGTCGGGGAGTTAGAGCGGACCCCATTGGTTGGGATGATTTATCATCGCATTCTTGGATATATTCTTTCACCGAGAAATGAGGAAAATCAAGGCAGCAGAGTTTGTGAATATGAAATAGAATAACATGACAGTTCAAGAGTATACTCTAGAGTTACCTACTTGTCCAAATATGCACCGGAGATGGTGGCCGATCAAAGGGATCGGGTGAGCAAGTTTTTGAAAGGGGTAGCAGACTATTTGGTAAAGGATTGTAGGACCGCCATGCTACATCAGAACATCGACTTCTCCCAATTGGTTTTGTATGCCAAGCTGATGGAGACAATACATAAAAGGGAGAGGGAGAAAGAGGCCAAGAGGGCCAGGACAAATAGTTTTGGGTTCTCCCAGCAGGGGTCGGGTGGTGGACATCGTCAGTAGTCCCACCAGAGATCATCAGCCCCAGTATCATCAGTAGAAAGTATTCCATCCAGGTCTAGGAGTGATCAGAGAGGATGGTCATCAGGCTCTCGAGGTCTGGGGAGCCAGTCGGTGGAGCCTAGTGCCCCAATTTGTGATAGGTGTGGTAGGAGATACATTGGCCAGTGCTTAGCGGGAACAGGTGCATATTTTGGGTGTAGAAAGCCCCATCATATGCTCAGGGATTACCTAGCATCCAAACAAGGCCATGGTAGAGGTCGAGACCCAGCCACTAGTTCAGCATCTCCACCAGCACGCTCAGCTCAACAGGATGCATCCACCAGTGTAGGTGGTGGTCAGCATCAGAACAGGTTTTATGCCCTCTCGTCTCTTCAGGAGTAGAAGGCCTCGCCAGATGTGATTACTGATATGTTGCAAGTATTCCATCTTGATGTTTATGCCTTGTTAGATCAAGGGCTACTTTATCTTTTATGATGCCCTATGCTGCTAGTAGTTTTGGATTCAATCCCAAAATCCTATCAGAACCCTTCTCAATCTCTACTCTAGTCAGTGACTCAGTTATAGCTCGACAGGTATACAGAAATTGCCCTGTCACAGTCCTTCAGAAGGTCACCTCAGCAGATTTAGTACAGTTAGACATGACAAATTTTTGATGTTATCTTTGGCATGGGTTGATTACATGCATGTTATGCCACCGTGAATTGTAGAACCTATGTGGTAGAGTTCCAATTCTGAATGAGTCAGTCCTAGAGTGGAAGGGTAGTTCAGTTGTACCTATAGGTCGCTTTATTTCCTACCTTAACGCTAGAAAGATGATTTCTAATGGTTGTGTCTACCATCTAGTTCAAGTTAAGGATACTATGTCTGAGACCCCGACTTTTTAGTCAGTTCTTATAGTGTATGAGTATCTAGAGCTGTTTCCAGATAATCTACCCGGAGTCCCTCCTAAGTGGGAGATTAACTTTGGTATTGACCTTATTCCTGATATGCAGCCTAAATCTATTCCTCCTTACAAGATGGCTCTAGATGAGCTAAAAAGGAGTTGAAAGAGCAGTTGAAGGATCTCTTAGACAAGTGTTTCATCAGACCCTGCAAATCCCAATGGGGTGCACTAGTTCTCTTTGTTTGAAAGAATGATAGTTCTCTTCACATGTATATCGAATATCAATAGTTGAACAAGATCAAAATCAAGAACAAGTATCATATTCCCAGGATCGATGATTTGTTTAACCAACTCTCGGGTGCTAAGTTCTTCTCAAAGGTAGATCTCAGATCCGGTTATCACCAGCTCAGAGTTAGAGAGAGTGACATCCTAAAGATAGCCTTCAGAACTCGGTATGGTCACTATGAGTTTGTAGTTATGTCTTTTAGACTAACGAATGCTCCTGCAGCTTTTACGGATTTGATGAACAAGATGTTTAAGCCATACTTGGACATGTTCGTGATTGTGTTCATAGATGACATTCTCATATACTCTTGGAGCGAGGAGGAGCATGTCGCTCATTTGAGGATTATGCTACAGACTCTTAAGGATCGCCAGTTGTTTGCTAAATTCATCAAGTGTGAGTTCTGGCTGAACTCAGTAGCATTTTTAGGCCATGCGGTTTCAAGTGAAGATGTGCAAGTGGACTCCCAAAAGATAGAAGCCGTGAAGAATTGGCCTAAACCAGTGAATCCTTTGGATATCAAGAGTTTCTTTAGTTTAGCTGGCTACTCAAGAAGGTTTGTTAAGGGATTTCCATCTTGCAGCACTATTGACTAAGTTGACCCATAAGAAAATTAAATTTCAGTAGTTGGACGCATGTGAGAAGACTTTTCAAGATTTAAAGACTCAACTCATTTCAACCCCAGTATTGACCCTACCTGAGTGTACAGATGGATTTGTGGTGTATTGTGAAGCCTCTAGGGTTGTTCTTGGTTTTGTATTCATGCAGTATGGAAAGGACATTGCGTATGCCTCTAGACAGCTTAATACTTATGAAAAGAATTACCCGATGCACGACCTAGAATTAGCATTAGTTGTGTTCGTGTTGAAGATTTGGAGACACTACTTGTATGGGGTGCATGTAGATGTGTTCACAGACCACAAGAATCTTCAATATGTGTTTACCTAGAAGGACCTGAATTTGCATGAAATGAGGTGGTTAAAGCTTCTCAAGGATTACGATATGAGTGTCCTTTATCATCCGGGCAAGACCAATGTAGTGGTGGATTCTCTTAGCAGGCTATCCATGGAGAGTGCTTCTCATGTGGAAGATGGAAGGAAATATTTGGTGAAGGATATGTACCGACTTGCGTGATTAGGAGTTCGTCTTGTTGACTCAAGAGATGGTTGTGTTGTTGTTCAGAATCCTCTTTGGTGATTGAAGTCAAGGCTAGGAAAGATGAGGACTTCATTTTCATAAAGTTGAAGGAAATGGTTCAGAATCAGAAGGTTGAGGTCTTCTCCCAAGGGAGATATGGTGTACTTCGATATCAGGGTCATTTGTGTGTTCAGGGTGTTGATGACTTGAGAGATCGGATTTTGCATGAGACTCATGGTTCCCGATATTCTATACATCCAAGTTCCACCAAGATGTACCATGACCTATGAAAAGTATACTGGTGGAATGGTATGAAGAAGGACATAGCAGAGTTTGTGGCTAAGTGTCCGAATTGCCAACAGGTGAAAGTGGAGCATCAAACACCAGGTGTACTACAAGACATCAGTATTCCCACTTGCAAGTGGAAAGAGATCAATATGAACTTTATCACAGGGTTGCCTCGTACACATTAACAGTATGACTCAATTTGGGTGGTTGTGGATAGGTTGACTAAAGCAGCTCATTTTCTACCAGTCAAAACTACCAATTCAGCTGAGGACTATGCCAAGTTGTACATTCAGGAGTTAGTTCGATTGAATGGTTTTCCCTTGTCCATCATATCAGACAGAGGTACTTAGTTCACTTCGTAGTTTGGGAAGTCATTTCAGAAGGGACTTGGTACTCAGGTCAAGCTTAGCACAACTTTTCACCTGCAAACGGATAGTCAGGTCGAGTGGACCATTCTGACTCTTGAGGATATGTTGGGAGCATGTGTGATTGACTTTAAGGTAGTTGGGATGACCATTTACCTCTTATAGAGTTTGCTTATAACAACAGTTACTACTCTAGCATTCAGATGGCTCCGTTTAAGACTTTATGGGCAGAGATGTAGATCGTTATTGGTTGGTTTGAAATAGGTGAAGCTACATTGATAGGACCAGATTCAATCCATAAGGCTATGGAGAAAGTTTAGCTTATAAGGAAAGACTGAAAAGAGTTCAGAGTCGCCAAAAGTCCTATGCGGATGTGAGGAGGATAGAACTTAAGATTGAAGTTAATGAATGGGTGTTCTTGAAGGTATCTCCTATGAAGAGGATGATAAGATTCGAAAAGAAAGGGAAGCTTAGTCCCTGATATGCTGGCCCATACAGGATTGTGAGACGCATTGGCAAGGTAGCCTATGAATTGGAGTTGCCCTCAGAGTTGGCTTCAGTACATCCAGTTTTTCATGTATCGCTCTTGAAGAAGTGGTGAGCCTGCTTTGGTTATACCAACGGAGAATGTTGGTGTGAACGATAACCTTAGCTATGAAGAGGTTCCGATAAAAATTCTTGATCGTTAGGTTCGGAAGTTGAGGAATAAGGAAGTAGCTTCAGTAAAGGTTCTGTGGAGAAATCAGTTTGTCGAGGGAGCTACATGGGAAGTCGAAGTAGATATAAAGGCTAAATACCCACATCTTTTGCCTTATGGCTCAATTCTAACTTGAGGTACCAGTTTCCTCCTTAGTGCTCCATCCAGTTTCATATCTAATTCATGTCTCTCAATTTTTTGTAAGTTAGTGCATGTATGTGTGATTCTCTAATTTAGTTTAGTCATGTGTTTCAGTGCAGAGTTAGTCACTCTATCAGTTTTCAGCTTCAGATATTCAGTATTTGGGATGGCAGTTCCTTTCCCCAGTTATTTAATATGTTTACCCACATTCGAGGTTGAATATTCCCAAGGGGGAGATATTATAATACCACAAAAGTTCCTAAGACTAAGTTCAAGAATCTAAAAGTGTTTAGCAAGAGAAACCTGCATTTTTGCCTCAGTATGATCGATGGTACGAGTCATATGAGGATGGTATGACTCCCATAGCAAGGATCAACAGTTGGCCTTCGAAACCACAAGTCCCCACTACAAGTCATAGTGTGTGGGTACAACTCATGGTACGGATCATAAGAAGGACTTGGAACTTTTCAGGTGTTGATTGTACAAGTGGGGGGTATGACTCGTAGGTTGAAGTTAAGGGTCGTAGTAAGGATTCATGAAATTTTTCAAAGGAGTGATGTTTTGTGACTTGGTCAGTACGGAAGGCTACCATGAGTTGTAGGTCGATTGTATGACTCGTGGTACGGGTCATAGCAGTTGACAAATCAGTTTTTCCTACAATTTCTTAAGGGTATTTCTGTAATTTTTAAGCTCTTAAGACCTAAACTACATCATTTAAAGCTCAATTAAGAGGAGTTTAAGAGGGTTATAGCCTATTCTAATCCATTCCCTCCCCATGCAAGCAAGATTAGAGAATTCCTAAGGAGATCAAGCCTATAATTCTTCAAGTTCTTCTCCAAATCTCTTGGGCTTTCAAGGAAGGGTGTAGAATCATATTTACCAGGTATGTAGGGTTATGAATGAGAGTTTTCTTTCACTCTCATGCCCGAATTTCTCCTCGAGTTCATGAATTCAAATCTTAAAGTCAAGTCTATGATCTTATGGGATTCTAATCTAATTTCATGAAATTCTCTATGACTTATTTTTGGGTTAATTCCCTTCATATTTTAAATGATATTTTAAGATTCATGGGCATGTTACTTCGAATTACAATTCATGATTTCTAGTTTTAAAATTATTATGCCCAATAATGCAAGTTTCATGAAAAGTTAAGATTATGATCTATGTTTTCAAGCATGGTGAGATGTTTAGCATGAAGGAATGTTTATGAATTGCCCATGTATGAATCTATGATTTTGACCATCAAATATGTTTCAAGCATGTTAAAGTTTGGGCAAGCCTGTATGATCTAAGTATGTTTTTAAGATTTAGCTCAATTTCATGATATTAGCTTATCACATGGTTTTAGAGTCTGGACTCCCACTTTTCAGCTTGTGGTATATTTTGAGTCAAGGCTCCTATGTTCATATTTCAGACTATGTAATTTCATGATCAGCTTCATTGAAAAATGATGGTTCAGATTCATTGAAAAATAATGGAGAGCATATACAAGTTTTTGGGAGTAGTATCTAGTACTGAGTAGGCTAGGGATTCAGATAAACCCTGAGCCTCAGAACTACGCACCAATGCAGGTTTATTCAAATTTATTGAAACCTCCCTTGTGAGCTTTTCCTGCCCCTAAGGGGCCTTGATATCGATATCATGGTAGCGCTCTTAGCTCTGGCAAGGCTTTGGACGGCTCTGTCTACTTGAATGTAATAGTTGGGATCACGTAAGCTCTATCGTGATTATGTCGGTTACATGAAGAGTCTCCCATTGTTTGTCATGATTCATTTATGCATGTTCATCAGTTATTATATCATATTTTCAACAAGTTTGACCCAACGTTCAGTTTATCAGCTTTACTTATGATCATCAGATCATCTTTGGGTCATTCGTTTCAGCTATGAAGTTCAGTTATGTTTATTCATGTTTCCAGGACATCAGCATGCAGTCCTTACTCTAAAAATCTTTTGATGATATGATTGATGTTATGCATGTTTCAGTTTTACTACTTAGCCTGTTATACTTACCTTGCATACTCAGTACATTTCAAGTACTGACCACATACTGTATACTATATCGTTTCATGATACAAGCTCAGATGTTCAGGTCTAGTCTCGCCGCTAGCTAGTTTTCAGAGTTCAAACCAATTCACCTGTTGGTAAGTCCTCATCCTTCGAAGACCTTCTATCAGTCGTGTTGTTTCTATTTCAGTTTCAGTCTTTAATGAGCTAGTTGGGAGTGTTGTCCCGTCAGCTCGGCTTTTCAGACATAGTATTATATTCAGCATCGTATTCAATATTATGTTATTTTCGTTGTTCAAATGTTTTTAATAATTCGAACTTCTGCTATTTCAAAATTTAGAGTTCCGCTTTATTTATGTTGAGCTTCAGATTTTATGTTCATATTATGGGTCGACTTGGAGCCATTTATAGTTCTAGGTTCCGTGTCTAGATCCAGGCCTATATTTGGATCGTGACAGGTATGACTCGCACTGCCCTGGTATGACTCATATGAATCACTCGTGATTTACTGGACAATTTTTGTTGTCTCTCTAAAACCCTATCTCACGAGTCCTGGTACGACTAGTACCTCCTTATCTCGAGTCGTACTGTGACTCGTACTGAGGATTTTTTTTCAGTTTTCTACATGATCAAGTTTTAAATCTAGGGTCTAGTCTCGGTAATTTCTGAGGTGCTATACAAAAGTGGTATGAGTGTCGATCGATGCTGAGAGTATAGGCTCGAGGTGTGACAGATTTCCTCCTTTACTCTTCCATCAGTTCATGATTAAATTTTTGAGTTTTATGTTGGACCGGATACCGAACATCTTATTGAAGTGTGTCCAAACCTCCTACCCTATCATACTTCCTAGAAAAAGGTACCCTTGGTATTCTTGATGGTGGTGATAACAACAAGAGCACATAGATGGGAGGTTAATACCAAACCTACCATATATATATATATATATATTATCAACAACAATTTTGTGATTGAATAGTTTTCAATTGAAGAAAGCAATTTTGAGGGGGATTCTTTTGGATCATATAATCTTGTTGGTGAAAGAGATATAGTGGTGTTCTTTGATGCATTTCAAGCAGATTTATAAGAAAATTTTCCATCTGCGCTAGGAGTCCAAATAGATTGACCTAGAAGATTGGAAGATTTAAGAAGTAATTCTATTTATATGAATAACCATATTCAGAGGAAGAACCCTTTTGAGCTTAACCATATTCAAATTTTCATTACCGAAGTAGTCTGCAACTTGACCTTTGATAGGTAGAGGCTTCTCCATAATTTGCTAATCTTCCTTTACCCGTTCAATTGTCTTACCAAAAATTGAAACTTCCATGTTGATCTTCCATAGTATCAAATGCTCCATTCTCTCTCTAATTTTCATCATTCTTTTTTAGTTTTGAAATTGAGTATAGCTCCATTTCTTGGCAACTGGAAAATGTGAAAATCAATTGCAAGTGAAAAGTGTCCAAATCCTTTGGTTCATTGTACTGTGCTTATCAATGAAAAAATCCTAATTCCTCTAAATCAGTGCTTTGTTAGTCATAATCCCTTGTTTTTGCTTCTATTTCTATCGTTTATGGTGGTTTATGAGATTGTATATATTGATACAACTAGGTTGGGTGATTGTAGATGATGATACAGGTGTATCATGAGTTCATTCATACCCATGTATCAACAATCAATAATAATATGTTTACTGAAATACAGTTTAAAAAAAAGAATGTATACATTCAATAGCGTGCATAACAAAATTGTATGTATTAATACAATTAGGTTGAGCTAACAGATACAGTGTATCCAGAGAAATTGCATGTGTTGATACAACTACGTCGAGCTAACAGATACAGAATATTCAACATATATAGAGAGAACAAATACAAACCAAACAGTTACAACTTAAAAATAATAACAATGAATCATAATTAGGGGAACTATCATTATGTTTGGTAAATAGACCTCAAGCTATTGCTATTTTTTTTTTCCTCAAAAAGAAGTAGCACCCGACATTGAATTTAGTAAATTTTGCAACTTATTTAGGTTGCAGACTCACTATAGTAGTTCAATACGAAAGTACTATTTGTTGTGGAATTTGAGCATTTACTCTCGATATGAAAATATTCATTTTTATTTTGATATTTTTATGTCCATTTTTATGTTTATCTTTTTATATTCATTTTTATTTTCATCTTCATAAACTAGAGTAACATACTTGATTAAGTAGAGATGGAGCACTAATTTTTAAGGCTTTCATCTGCAACGAAACTACAAGTCCTATAACAAAATTTTTTGGATCTTAT
>JACEIK010004712.1:75380-87929 GCA_018107945.1 Datura stramonium
GTTTTGGCATTTTATTATTATTTTATAACACGTTATCAGCACAAGACTTTGTCATCTTGAGCAAATATTTTTAAAGCATCAAAGGTATGAATTTACACTTGTTATATTTCATAAATTTGTAATAATTAAATTAATTTACACCTATAAGCACTGAAAATTGTTAAATTTCATGGACTTCATAGCTCTTAAAGCAAAATTGCTTTGAAGCCTGGTATACTTTGAAAGATACATTAGAAAAAATTCTCTATATTATATGTATGTCTCGATTTACCCTCATAGTGGTAAATTTAAAACTTATCCCCAAAGTGATAAATTTGAAAGTTGTCCTCGGAGTGATAAATATAAAATTTATCCCCAAAATGATAAGTCTGAAATTTATACCCGTAGTGGTAAATTAAAAAATTTACCTCCATAGTGGTAAATTTAAAATTTACTCCTGAAGTAGTAAACTTGAATTTGTAGCCTCTATATATCGGGCAAAAGTCATCTGTTTCTGGTGTTTAATACTAAAATTTATATTGATGCGATGGATCTGTCAGACACCATCAAAGATAAAAATGAGACATCAAATCAAGACTATACTAAGGCAAGGATATTCCTCTGCTCCTTGATGGGGCTTGAAATTGGAATTTCTCTTTGTTAAAGATCCTCTCATGTTATGGAATAATTTAAAAGATAAATATGACCACCTGAAAATGATCGTTCTTCCACAAACACTTATGGTTGGATCCAGATTAGGTTATAAGATTTTAAATCTATATGTGAGTATAATTCTATGATTAGAATTATTTCTCAGTTAAAATTATGTGGTTAAAATGTTACTGATCTAGTGATATGTTGAAAAAAACTTTTACCATCTTTTACGCCTCGAATGTGCTCCTAAAGCAGCAGTATTGAGAGATGGGTCTTAGAAAATATTATGAACTAATTTCACATCTTCATGTGGCCGAGCAAAATAATATATTATTAATAAAAAATCATGAAAGTCGGTCTACTGGTTCTAGTTTGTTCCTAAAGTGAATGAAACAAACTTTCACATTTAGACCAAGCTAAATGTGAGAAAAGTTATGGCCCTATTCATAGTCAAGACCTCTATCAAGGTCATAGACGTAATCGAAGGAAGAACTCTAATCATGATGATCACCTTGCACCAAATAATGTTTTTCACCACCAGAAGTGGAAAAGAAAGGATAAAATACATGAAACGAGCAAAAGAGAAATCCAAAAGATAAATTTCATCTGAAGTGGAGAAAAAGGTCGTGATCCCTGTCGTGGTAGTGGCAATGGTCAAAGAATAAAAAATAAATCTCTATGATATTATATATTTCTCGATTGGCTCCTAAAGTAGCAATATCTTAAAAGAGCTACTAAGCTATCATGGTTTGATATACTTGAGACACGTCCAGATGATTATATTTTCAACCCTGAAGAATGAGAACTTTTAGTAAATATTACAAATACAGATCCATTTTCTGAAGTGAGTGTGGCAGTATTTAGTGAAGCTTATCAATATAGACAGGCAGCAAGGAGTCAATTGAATGACCAAGAACTCCCCACACAATAAATACTCCGTAATTTTTTCCTGAACTAGTAAGACTTTGCAATAGTAAAACTTGCAATTTACTCCTCAAGTAATATAACTTGCAATCTGCTCCCGAAGTAGTATAACTTGCATTCTACTCCCGAAGTAGTAAAAGCTTGAAATAATGAAGTTTAGAACTTAATATTTACTATCTATTTCAGGACACTAGTAGTGTCTAAATTTATTTTCATGATCTAGAAGCATCTAAGCAATATTTGATTATATAAATTAGTGATCAAGGTCTCCAGAAGAACCTAATTATTTATCTACAAGAATCATAACACCAGTAGTATCCAAAAAATATCTTATCGTGAAAAATAAATTGAAGTCTATCGAAGAGCTTATATATGATAATACCATTCATGCCAGATCGTAATATATGAAGTTGTTACAATCGAAATACAAACTGTAGCAAACCTAAAGTTTACCAGCAATAAAAATAGTTATTATATTGAGGCTACAAATGATTGAAAGATTAAATATCTTCAAATTATTATGGGTAAAAAATATGTATATAAATGTTACCCAATTTGTACTACAAATATAAGCATGATCAAATTACATGTAAACCAGAAGTTTATTGATGTGAAGTAATCCTAAAGTTTATTAAAATAAATCACACATATCATGGTAAACCTGAAGTTTACTAGTATAGATAACTTTATCAATTGACATGACCGTTTTGATCATCTTTATATGATGTGTTAATTGAGTACTCAAAACATATTGAAGAACGAAAAGATTCTTCAAGAAATCCTTTGTGTTGCTTGTTTTCATGATAAGTTGATTGTACTAGCTAATATTGAGACTGAATCCCCAAAATTTTAAAAAGTATAAAGGGTGAATATAGGTTCATTCACCTGTCATGTGATATCTTAAATTGAGGCATCTATAAGATGGTCACATGTGCATTTGTTATCAACCTGCATTTTGACATTCATAAAGTTGTTTCCTCAATATAAGTTGAGTTAAACGCATAACTTTCAGATTGTATAATCAAAAACAATTCATCTTGATAATGTTGGTTTATATTCAAGTTGGTTTGACGTTGAATACCTCCAATAAATAATTGAACCATTGCTTATGAGAACAAAGCTTCATATGTTGGTCTTAGATATGATATATTGCATACATCGACATTTGTATGCATTAGACCAATGAGTTATGATTAATTTACCCCTACTCAATTGGTTTGGGGTCAAGAACCAAAAGTTTTTCATCTAATAGCTTTTATGTGGTAGATGATTAATGAATTTATCATGATGCACACATATATATTTGTCAAAGAAGTATGGGAGATATAAGTTAGGTCTTCTAACATAAGGAGGAGAAAATAAGCAGTAAAAAAATATGTTGTGAATTATCATCAGTATGATCCTCATTCAAAAGATAATTCAGGTCAAGTGCTAGAAAGCATTTGATGACCCAAAATTAATCTCGTATTTCTGCTGCAAATGCTTCTATAGACTTTTCCTGAAGGACAAAGTCTACATCATGCATGCAACATAGTAGACCAATTGGTTCCAAACTCAATAAGCCTTGAAAAAAAGAGAGGTGCAAATGATCATAATAATGAGGCAATGTGCTCTTGAAGTGCCTATGACATAACACTTCATGAAACCTCATGAAAGGTTTAGGTACCTGAAAATAATGAAGTGGTGAGATCTTAATAAGTTATATCATATTGTGAACCAATATAAAACGATATCTTAAGTACAATATTACGTGCAGTATTGTAAATGATTGTGAGGATCTAAATTATACGTTTGTCAAATAGGCTGATATAGAAATAATTACCAACTGAAATGACAAATCTTGATAAGCATAAAACTTATTTGATTTACAATCTAGACACTGCAAGATGTGATGCTCTAAATACTAATTGATGTGGTCACTTGACAAAGTTTATGTGAACATTTTCTTAATGATTCAATATGTCTGAAGCATATACAAGCTTTTAAAAAACTTATTTATAATCCTTATATGATATAAATTAATTTATTGTTATTAAGTTTCTTGGATATACAGGACATTCATTTGATCGATATAAGGGTTCGATCCAAATATGTTATCTATTTTCATAAATGGGTACTGTCGTACTATAATGTTCCACGTGACAGTCAAATCATATAAAAGATAACAAAGGTTTGTAGAGCAAGATAAAAATGTATTTGGACTGGTTTCAACAATATTATATAATGATGATGCAACTCTATCAAAGGTTTGAACGTGCAAATGATAATCAGTTCATCAAATGATAAATTAGATATGATCCCAAAGGCTTTGTCTACCTCATCACGTGATAAGTTGGTATACAAGATTGAAGTACATCATCTTCAAAAATTATGTGATGCTTTAACCAGAGGGAGTAAACTACATGTTGTACTCTTTTTTCCTTGACCAAGGTTTTATCCTATTGAGTTTTTCTGGTAAGGTTTTTAATGAGGCAACTAGTAATGCATATTACTAAATTACATGTACTCTTTTTTCTTTACTAGGATTTTTTTCCTAATAGATTTTTTCTTGTAAGATTTTCATAAAGCATATTGTCGATTAATGAATATCCAAAGGAGAGTGTTATGGAGTCAATTGGATAAGCTTTTGATTGGATATATTTACAATCATAGAAGCTTACAATCGGATAAGTTTGTAAGCAATATTTTTTTATTCTATAAACATAAAGTCAATTCAGTTTAATTTATACATAAATGTGAAGAGAAATAAAATCTCTTCCTCAATTTCTTTCTTTGGCTATAGCTCTTGTTATTTTGACATTTCATTATTATTTTATTACACTTTCTGTTTATTTACTCTTTATTTATTTTTCCTTCTTTTGGTTCGAGTTCTCGGCTTAGGAACTGTTGTTTTTTGTTTCTTCGGCCAGTCAATTTAAGGTTTTGAGTTTTGACCATATCTGAACTCCATATCATTGAGTGTCCATGCTACTTATACCAATATCTATATCCAACCAATCCAAGTACAGAGAGTCAAGAGATTACAAGGGAAAAAAATTAATTGCACAATGAACTCAACAATTTAGTGTCATGCCCCTCGGCATCTATCATCATTTTACTTCCCAAACCGAGTTTAAGTACTATACTGATGGCACAACTGTACCACCCCTTTCTTAAAAAAAATAAATAAATCTACATTATGGAAAGAGAGAATAATACAATTATCACTCAGTAAAGACTATGATACTCTTTGAAAAATATAACTTCAAAGGACAATCACAATGACTTTTAGTATAGGGATATTACAAAAGCAAACTTTGCAGATCAATGGGCACTGACACGGAATGGATGCTGGCAGACACTGCACTCTATCGTTTCTGATCCAGAAGCTGGCACTTCAACCTGCAAAGTCAAATCCATATAAAGTTCATCCACAGGGACAGTATATTCTTGGGTTATCAGAATCACTAAGGTTTTCCAGGAACAGGCACAAACATAAGATGGGGAGAAAAACATGGTCTAGAGTACTGAACCTGCAAATGGACCGTACAAGTTGGACACTCTACCTCTCTCATCCCCTTAGATGCTTGGGAACTAAGACCTGAAAAAGATAAGACATCATCAGCTCCAAGAGAAAACATTCTCCAACTTGTAGTAGTCATAGAAAGGTTTGCATGTCAATTCCAGATAGCAATCATTCTAAACATGTGTATTTTCAAGCCAATTAAATAAGAAACTATTGAAGCCATTGATACTACCTGTTGAGGTCTTGCGGTTTTTGTCCATCTCCTCCTGTTTATGAATATCAATCATAGAAATTAGTATATGCTGAGGAAGATGCAACAGAAATTTTTAAAGTAGAGACACGTTGGCCGAATATAGAAGGAAAATAAAACATCACAAAAAAACTACTTATAAATCCATTGATTAAAAATATGCCAACCCTAACCAGAAGATTTATAAAGCACATCGCCAATTTAAAGTAGCAAGACTTATGATTCTTTGTTTGCTTACATCTTCTCTCTCCAATTCACTTATCCAACTGCTCATCCCAAAATTGTTATACATGCTTCAAATGTTCAAAGTAATGTAACTTCCATAATTATGGACATAAGCTAATCAGTATTGATTTTCAAGATACACTTCCAATGACTTATCTAAACAAAACAATTCCGAACAATGCTGATGAATAATTTAAAGAACCAATAAAGTCGGTATTCACCTTGAGTTTTCTTGTAAGGTCCTCATGACTTTGCAATGCAGCAATTTTTGTCATTTCTTCCGTAGCATTGCCGAGTCTCTGAGTTACCTCTGCCTGCAAAATGAGGAAAGTTCAATCTTGTTATATCTTATGAAGTACTGCTTCAAGACTATTGCAACCTATAAGATCACAAAGGAATGCAAAATATGGAAGATCAATATGTTGAACAAAATAACAGAAAAAAATGTAAAACATTGAAAGACACTGTCATGAAAGACTGAAAAGGCTTTAGAATACAATAATCACAGATATTAACACTCTTTTTGGATTATTGTTACCCATCATTTCATAATGTACTGTATTGTAGTGTATTGTACTGTATTATATTGTGTTGTTTTATAGATACAATGTTCAGATAGATTGTATTGTTTCTTGTTGTTTAATAATATTTTATTGTTTGATTTGACTGTATCGTAATATATTCTAACTGGTAAGTTTACTAAATTTCCCTAAACCACGATAAATCATAAATTTATCAATAATTACTCATAAAAATAATTTAAGATAACTTCTTTCTGCTATTTTAACAAAATTATGCCTTGTAAATATATTAAGCTATTTAATTCACATGTAAATTCTGACAAATTAATGAAAAACAGGTTATTAAGAATAACTCAAGCCAAACCAAACACAATTAAATTAGGTTTAGAAAATTAAAGAAAAAAACAAACTCGAGCAAAAATCAAACAACCTAAATTCATGCAACTGAATGTATGAGCATAATTGAACTATTAAATAGCACATGCTACCTAAATATCATCTTCTCCACTTAAAAGGAAAAAAAAAAAAAACATGCAACTCAAACACAACATAGGAGAAGAATAAAATGAAAAAAGAAAGAGTGAGCAGATGTATAAAGCAAGAAGTTGACAAGGCAAAAGATGGAAGATGTATGGTAGGGTGTTTAATTTGGGTGGAGTTAAATAATATAGAGTGAAGGGTGAACTAGGATTATAATATATTAAGTAAGACATAATTGGAAAGAGAAATTAGGTAACAACACGATCACAGCAAATCAGTCGTTACATAAAAATGGCCTTTTCATCGTTACATAACGACCGATTTAACAATATGATATAATATATTTAAAATAACAATTAAAACAAACATTGTGTTTGTAATAACGATACAATATGATACAATGGGTAAAAGCAATCCAAACAAGTAAGACTCCATAGCTTCATTATATTGTTGAATGGTTCTTGTCCCAAAAAAATGTTGATAAGTTTAACACCCTCGTTTTAAAATGAAAGTAATATTCTTCAGCCAGATGATAGAAGATGCAATAATGAAAAAGAAAATAATCATTACTCCTAGGGTAACGTGTGATCATGCCACCAATGAAAGTTCCCACGTGGTAGTATCTTTAATAAGCAACAGCAGCTTTCTGTTTAGAATAATTACATACTATTTTCTCCGATGTTTCCAAATAGATGGAACACTTGCACTGCTTTTATCATGTGCAATTTCCTTAATGGGCTCAACTATGTAGTTGGAGCATTAGTCCTCCAATTTCTTCTTGATAAAGATTAGATTTCCAATCTTTTCTACATTTAATCGAGGTTCTGACAGAAACTTTTCAGTTACTAAAACCTTTAGAAGCTTTTGAAGAGGAAAGTCTCTTTGTAGCTGTTCATGGTGTTAAACCACCTCATCTTTCTTTATCCCTGAAGCATGAAACAGTGAGCTCCAGCGAGATACCTTGATTTCTTATGTCCTCTTTTCCCCAAAAGCATTTTCACGTGCACCTAGTCCACAAGTTTTCCCAGTTCCACTTCTATTCAATTTTATTCCCTTATCATACTATGGGATCTAGTTTATGGAAACTTTGTACAAGTAGCAATTGCACTTGTGTTGCTTCAAACCATCTCATTCTAACAAACTTAAGGGTGAGATTAGAAGATCCTTAGCTGAATGATATATATTAAGGTAGATTTTATTGGGAAAATCCAAAAATTAAGTTTGTCCAGTAGGACACAAGTTTCTACTTTTTTATATTTTTCCCTGTAAGGGAGCATAATTGATACTTTGGCTGCAACTATCAACACCTAAAAGCTCCCATCCAAGCTTCCAGATAAGAGAAGTGCAAAAGTTATATCAATTAGAACAATTGAGATCTCACGCCAAAAAAAATTATTAGATACAGTAACATAGTAAAAGGATTTGGCAAACAAGAATCTAAATTCCCAAGTGCTAGAAAAGGGTGTAAAACATCTGGAATAAGTGTGTACTTTCATCACTAGAGAAAATCTGAGGTGAAAAGTGCTTACAACATTTTTTTAGTCAAACTACAGTCTGAACAAATACAGCCTGCCATCACCTTAGAAATATAAGCACGGAAAGTCACATTTAACATCCCATTAAATGAAAAAGAGAAGACGCATTTAACATATCTTATTTAATAAAAGAAAACCATAAACCTGCATTAACCCGTTATTTTACGTGGGCATACCATGCATCGGTCACAAACTCGAACTGGCTGTGCATCTTCATCTGCAGTGAGGGCAACTCTACCTTGCGTGCACTTGTCACAGAAAATATCCCCACAATTCCTGCAGTGGTGCTGATACAGATTTAAAGAAGACATATGAGAAAAGAAAACTAAAACAGAAATATGAAAATGTGACATTTACCCCACTGTTCAAAATAAATTTACCTTTCTATTGAAAGCACTAAAATCTGTCGCACAAGCAGTGCACTTTCGAACTGCTTCATCAGGAACCTATACGAGAATAATTACGGAAAAGAGAGCCACAAATTTGTTAAGAATTACTTGCAGTAGTCAATTCAACAATAAGAGACGGAAAGCACGGCCACTAAATTCATGCAATTGTTGATATAAATCTAACCCAGAATTCTTTCTCTTCATTGAGTGGCCTCATCAACTTCATCAAATCAGCAAAACCTTTCTTCTTCTCAGCAGCTTGCTCAGATCCCTTGATTGATTTTGAAGGTTTATTACTCTCACCCATCTCCTTGATCTGAACTCCATAATAGAAGCACGTGTACATGGTTATGACTAGTCAAGTATTTAGAGGAGCACTGTATCTAGATATCTTGCTGAAACCAAAGGGAATATATGGGGAAAAAACAATTTCAATTGTATCCAAAAGTTTAAGTGAACAAGAGTAGGACCAACAGCTAAACTTGATATGCACGAAACAGGGAGAACAATTAATTCATTAAGCTCACAGTTATTTATAGTAGTTGGTTTGGCTACAGATCTAATGGAAATGCCAATGTAGTGGATAAGCAAGCATCCGTAGGAGGAAAAACCAAATGCAACTTGAAGTCTTCAGTCTTCAGTCTACTGGTGTGTAAATACAGGATAAAACCTAATATAGCTGACCAAACCGGCTAAAATTATAACCTCCACTTTAACCTATTTTGACATGTCGAATTGACCCAAGTATAAGGCATCACTACCGGCCCTCTACTGTTACCCATCACCCATTAAGACATGCCTAAGTATTCCAGTTCACTCCAAATACAATCCAAAAATATCCCAATAAATCAGAGTACCAGTACCAAGAGAACTAATATCTATTTCAAGTGAAAATGAAATTGAATAAACTTTCAAACATATTTCAAAGATATGGAGGAACGGAGCAGGTTGCCACTAATCGATCCCCATCCACCACTAGCTAATAGGAGGGAGGCTGAAAGTTGTGGGTTAATAAAATTTGTCATCCTTACTACACCAAATTTGCATGTCCATAGCGAGTTAGAAAATCACTTTATAGACGATCACAACCTCCTTTTTGTTGATGGGACCAAATCTCTTGTGCTTTTCCAATGCCATGTCACTGGCGAAGCTTAAAGGCCTAGCAATTTTCCAATAAAGATGACAAGAAAATTCAAATACTTTCAATTCCTCAGGATCAATTTTTTTTAAGTTCTAGGCTTTAACTATTGCCGTAAAGTAATAATCAAAATCCCAGTTACATTTACCCTTTACTATTTCCAGCAGCCCCATTAATGGGTCCTGAATTCAGATCTCCTAATATATTTGTGCTAACTTATGTTGGGCTCATTTACCCAGTCTTTTCTCTTGAATAAATTGTCTTGTGCTCCAACTATCCTTGTTGCGCTGTGATTTCATATCCTCCATATGATTTTTTTTGCTATATCTATCCAAGCATAATTCTTTTCCAAATTTGAAATTGCCGCATCTTCTCTTGTTTCCTCTTTTCTAAAATAAACCCCTCAAGCTCCTACTTGGCAAGCCTAAACTTGATATCCGAACCTCAAATCAGGAACATTTCAATCCTGAACCAATCAAATAATCCATTCCCCATGTTGCTCTCCAATAGAATTAGCTATCTTGTTGAGTATCTTCATGCTGTAAGCTGCCAAATACTAACAGGAAAAAGCTTAACCACCAATTCTCCTGCCATCACCCCATAATTCCCTCCTTCCTAGTCCTCTCCTCTATTTGGGCATTCTAACACTCTCTTGCACCCCTCTCTCACTTCACCTCAACACAGCAAAACCTCCCCATCTGTTTCACAAACCAATTAGAGCCAAGCTTCCTTTATCCTCCAGAATTCTTTATCCCCAAATAAGTAGCTAAACCCAGACATCTCTCAGATTTAAAAGCTAACATAACTGATATGGACTAAGACTGCTAGTAGCACAAATGGTGGATAACACCAAATAATATAAATCTTCCATACAGGAAAGAGAAACAAAAGGAAGTTCAAACTTCATCACTTATTAAATAGACACTTCATGTCTTACTTCTAAAGTTGTAGTGTGAAAAAAAATCAGCAAATGCCCATGGATTTTATGTTAGTTTTCTGGCATGAACTACACACCTTGAGAGCAACATATAAATTCTAAAACCAGTAAGAAAACAAGTCAGATATATCTTAGTAGGATTAGGTTTATGCCAACCAAAAGAAGGATATTAAGTCAAATAAAGAAGACTACAACTAGTGTAACTCAACACATTCCACAACTGCGGGGCTTAAAGTTATATGTAGTGATCCCAAGGAAGACATTTATCTAACACGAACTTACAGAGAGATGAGATCAAATTTAGAGCAAGAGATCTTTTAACCTGAATACTTGCAGCTGTCACAGTGTCCAGGATATTATTCACGGTATAGCTATTTGATTTCAGCCTGATACGTCTAGGTTCCATGTCAACCGAGTTTTTGGCCCAAAATGCAAATATATATGGATCCAACACCTGACAGAGAAAGGATAATAAATGAACTTATTTACAGGCATATTGTGTGCAAATCAAATAATGTATACCAGAAGTAATACAATCAAAATGACAAATTTACCTCGCATCTTGTCACATTCTCCAGTATATATATTCTCAGTGTTCGGCTCGTGGCAGGATCAAGTATGCGAATCCCATCTAGACCAATCTGAATTTGAATGACAATGCAAAACTCTGAATTTATAATTGGCGAACTGGTAGATAACTAAATTAACAGTGATAAGCAGGCCAAAGCATAGCTGGGTCCCAAGAGATAGCGGAGCAGTAATAAACAGATAGTCAACAAAAAATAGTTAAATTATAATGAGTTCCTATATATTAAGTAGATATAGAGGATTCATATAGCCGACTCAAATTAGTTTATAATTGCGGCCTAGTTGATTGATTGAAGCAGGCCAAATTATAACTTCATACTGCGATTATTTTCCCTTTCAAGCTTATGAAAGTTCTGCAAACACTAACAATGCTACTTCCTAACCTGACAAAGCACATCCATGTCGCTCTGACCAATCCCTTCTGATAGAAGTTTGACGCGGAACTTCAACACACCAGCTGCAACATCCTGTTGCTCCTCGATCTTTGGGGTTGCTTTCACAATTTTATACCTACTCTCATATCCTTGGTTCTCCCTCTCATTTTGAATATTTATAGGCCTACCATAATCATCAAACATCACCCCCATATTCGACTCGGATGGACTGTCTTTATACCATTCATCTTTCCTACCATTATATTTATAAACATCCGAACCATAAGAACCTTGTTTACCGTATGAGCCATTATTTTCGACTGTATGAGGAGCAGACAAATATGATGAACCATAATTAGGAGGATTTTGTGTACTATAATCGTAACTCAGAGGAGTTTGATTTTGATCATACGGGTAATAATTCGGCTGAGGGGCATCGAGGTGAGGGAAAGTGTAAGGTGGTCGTTGATTTGACGATTGAGAGTTAGGATTGGGGAAATGATCGGCGGAATTGTGAGAATAAGGCGGGAACGCGGTGGAGTAGCCGGACGGTTCAGGAGGAGCGGAGGCATACTGAACGGGAAAGGCAGCAGGATTGTACGGATGATCGGCCGGAGTAGAGCTAGGGTTTGGGTCCTGCAAGTGAGGTTGGTAATATTGGTAATAGGAAGAGCCAACGTCGCCGTTATGCATGTCTGGAGAATTGCGAATCGGAGAAAAGGAGGGATTTTGAGGGAGATTAATCGGTTAATTAAAAGGTGGAAACAGAGGAAGAAGATGAATTGGGAGAGAAGAAATGGTGGAGTGAAAGGGAATTTAAGTTTGTTAACATGGCGACAGAGAAAGGAAGGAACCGGGAAGAGGATTTGGAATAGCGTGTACGCGCCAGGGCATGCGACTGGGGCTGGACCGGGTTAGTGGTATGAGAAATTTTTGCGAAATAGCATGAGTTGTCCTGCTCATAGGTAACCTAACCAGAAAGTTACAAGATTCTATGCACAATATAATTTATTTAATTATAAATTGAGGTTAAATTTCATAGATAATAAT
>JACEIK010004712.1:92729-105994 GCA_018107945.1 Datura stramonium
CTGCACTCACTTTTTTCCTTTTAAACTTTTCCCAAATGGCACTCCACATGAATAAACAATTTCACCATGAAAAATTTGAATAAATTATATTATTATTAGGTTAAGAGATGAAATATTTGAGTGAACTATTTAGTTTGGTTCTCATCGGCGACATCTTCTCTATGGTGTCTCGTCTCAGTCGTGGCTTCCATTCCGCGGCTTATTTTCCACAATTAAGCTACAATATCATCGTGGTTTTTAGTTAGTTACATAATTAAATAACGTCTTCCTAGGTGATTGTTTGTTGTTGATGTTCTTATTTTCACACGTTGCCCACATTTGGAAAAAAAACAATCATTCTTCATTTTGGAGAAATTAAGAAAAATAAAATATGACCAACAAAAAAGAAGAACGGAACATAATGAAAAACAAATCTGATTAGACCTTAAAGAAAAAGAAAAATGAAGACCAAATTGAAGAAGCTGGATGAAGAAGAAAATCTGCAATATAGAAGAAGAAATAAAGAAAATGACGAAGAAGAATTGATTTTAAAAAAATCAACTACAATTTTTTTTTAAAAAAAATGTGTCAGCTCATATAACCGTTATTTATGTCATGTCGGCGAAATTTTATGGGAAAAAAAAGTATGTCGCGTGCCTAAGAGAGATTGTAAGCAAACACTTGGTCCAATCAACATCTAGGTGTGTTTTAATAAACAATGAATGATAATTCAAATATGAAACTCAAATACCTAATAATTCATATATAAAACTCAAAAAACGTAAATACTTTAAATGAATTTTCCACCATTCACTCTTAATTATTTATTACCCAACATTGATTAGAAATATGAATAAGGAGGACCAATTCTGCCTAACCACTTGAAGGTAGGTGTCATTTGCAACTAGTAATTAACAATTTTGGCAAAGAAAAAGGGAGGTCCATCCCCTATTTTTGTTTTAGGTACTATTATTATTTAAAAGGCTGTGTCTATCCAAGGAGGATGGGCTAAATTAGGGTGTGCCAGTAACCTTATCATAATCTATCATAATATACTGTGTAATTATTATTCTAATTATTGCTTTAATTTCAATTACACATGACTTTTCAAAATCTATCTTAAATGATTTTTTAAGATCACATAATTTTAGCCTAATAACTCAAAAATATACCATGCTTAATTTGTTTGTTAAACTTTTCATTTTAAAAGTTCTGTTAGATTGGTCATTGTACTTGAGCAGAAAATAAAATGATAATAATAACACACTCAGTGTGAGTAATTCTATAAGTGAGATTTGAGGAGGTTCGGATGTACGTATACATTATCATTATCCTTGTAGGGTAGAGAGGTTGTTTTCAATAGATCCTCGGCTCAAACAAAAAGTATCTGATGCGAGATAGTAAGAAAAGAAGCAGCAAAATATCAAGATATAAAACAAATGGAACGTCAGATAGTAATATACAATAATGAATAAGAGACTCTGTGATAACTGAATACTACTACTAAAAGGAAAAGAGGAGAGAAGGAGACGACTAATCCCTCTAGCATAGAATACAACAACACTCAGTTACCTACTAATTTTCTATCCTATTAATCCTCGACCTTCAAACCTTCCTATGTATGAGTCTTTTCGAAGAGAAAATCATTATGAGAAAAAAACGTGAGGAGAATTCGAAACTCGAGACGTTAGAAGGTACAAAATCAATGGATCCAGGAGCTGCTACAATTGCTTCAGCGGGAGATACCATATGTGATCCATGAATCTCTGATCGAAAAATCATATTCAAACTCTGTGACTAGTCTGTGCTCTTTGCGCTTTTCAAACTTTGCAAACTGAAATATCTTAATGAAAAAAATCTGGAACATTTTTTCTTCAATCCTGCCATCTAAACAATATTGGAGTTTCTTTCCTTAGCTTCATAATAATTGAATAGTAGTATCAAATTGTTATAAACGTGCGTAGAGGTGCCATTAGACAAATTGCTGAAACTTAACGTATGCAGCTTACGAAGAAATGATCAGTTGATTTAAACACGTTGTACTAAAAATAATTATTCCTAAATACTTGTCAATATTTTTAAAAAAATTAATTATTCTAAAATTAAGAGGCACATAAATAGATAAAGATTAAAGAGCTAATAAGAAATATATTAATCAAATTACACTCCTAATTAATTTTTTCTTAACATCCTGACAGCTAAATGAAAATGGAGGGAATACTATAGTCTATAAGCCTTTAATATATGCACGCTAAGTAAATAAGTACTCTACAAACGTTTAAGACTCGAGTATAGAAAGTGGTAAACAATTAAATTTTCACTATCTATTTTTATTTATTTATTTTGAAACTCCCAGGAAAACCACAGTCTCTGTCTTTCGGGTGAGCATCTATGATAATCTGATCACTGTATAATAGCTCGCACATCACACAAGATATGTAAGCCGCACAAGGCAAGCCCGTCGCGATGAGCTCATGGATCAGTGGCAAACAGAGACTGGATTCGAACCCGGGTCTCCCACATGAAAAATCCACCTCCCAACCACTCAACCACTATCTATTCACTCGTTAAATTTCAAATATGTGAATCATGGGAACCTTAGTGTGATCATCTGTCCGTATGAGAATGGAAGGCAATGCTCAAATCAACATCAGTTCTCAGATTTTTTTGGAAAGATTTCCAAAAATGAACAGTAAATTGCATACATCTATATTCTGATGAAGCTGCACCAAATCTCACTACATTACATGTATAACACCCTGTACTTTTGGGCTAAGATTTAACTCGTTTAAGGTAACTCGACCCGGATCTAGAGAATATTGACTAGCTTTGAAACACTTGCTAAAGCCTGATTAACAGTTCAAAAAGTAGTTATTTGCCCATTTCTCCCCATTATTGACACTTGCTAAAAAAAAATTTGACACATTTTTACTTCATCCGTTCCAACGAAACGATATCTTTGCTTCGTTCCTTAAGCTTCATAGTAATAATTGAATACAATCAAATTTCAACCAGCCCAAATCTCTACTTTTCCTATTTCAATAATAGTAAACTCCTTGAATAACTTTATTAGGTAATTCGAAAAAGTTCATAGAATTAAGCATGAGCCAATGACACATATGTCTTTATTATGTCTTTCATCTTGTTTTGAAGAAACTCTAATAAGCTGAATTAAGGCAGAGTAACATTAATGTAAGGATCACCAAATGCTGCAACATTCCCTGGCCTTGAGAATACAACCTACAAAGTAAGAAGCACCACTTGATCAGTTGTTTTACTTCTCAATTTTGGTGAAACAATTTCAAGATTTCTTGTAGAAAAAGGGAATAAGTGCATGCATGGATTTACTATTGACGACATAATTTAAAGAATAAAAGTTTGTTCCCTCCAACAGCTTAAGTTTTTAAATAAAGCAGTTCAAATAATTCAACATGATACAGACTGAGTTTGAGTTTCACCGCTACCCTCGAAGCTGCATGTCAAAAATATGCCTAAGTGAATAAAATTCTGTACCATCTCAAATTACTTAAGACTTTTAGACGAGGTGTTAATTAACATAATTCAACATTGCTTTTATTTTTTTGATCCAACCTTTTTCACTTTACAACTACCTTGATCTACTCCTGCATTTCCACTTGGTCCAACAAAAATGTTGACATTATTTTCTTTCTTTGCTACCTACAAGTATCATTGAGAACCGTCCACATACCGCACCTCCTACTATCCACTATGATTATATGTTATGGATATATAGTGGTTTTGCCCTAAAAATATTTTGAAAGATTTATCACCATACCTGATAATCTCCTATTGTGCACGTTTTGAATCCAGCAGCACAATAATCAAAGTAGTACTCCCATGTCCTGATGAACTTGTCATCGAATCCCAAAGCACGAATTTGGCTAGTGACAAAGTTAACAATGCTCAAGTATCAGCATCTAGAACTGATCAAGCTACACATGATTCATGAAGGAAACAGTTTTAACTCGCATAGAAGGTTGTGGACTTATTTTGGTTTTGTTACCTTTTGTTTTTCAGGAAGTTTTTTCGCCAACATCTTAGTGTCCGATAGTAATGACATCCTATATTTTCCAGGTGCTCTACACTGCATTTAAATCATTTATCAAATTCTTTTGAAGAAGTGACAAGCATGCTAGTCCAAAATCACAATATCAAACTCTTTCTTACCATAGTCTGGATGCAGCAGCCATGGCTGATGTTACGTGACTTAGTGCATTAAAACCTCCGCCTGGGAATATATACTCTCTCATGAAGTCTGTGCTATGCCTGTGACTATCATACCTCTCGTCTGGTATTGAAATGAGCTAGGGAAAGCCAACACTTATGAAGGACAGCATAAAAAGCAAGGATGACATAACAATGAAGAAATTGATGTTGGAGAATGAACCTCGTATTGAAAGAAGAAAAGCCTTTCTAAGATTTTTTCTATATATGTAATATCCTAATTCACGTATTAGGAAATTAATTTAAGAGTACATGTTTTGTTCATGAACTAGGGAAAGAGGAAAAAATGAAGTACATAATCAAGCTACTTTCTCCTAATTATTTTTTGATAAGAGTGGCGTCCGGGTCAGCTTGCACGTATCTCGACTACTTTCTCCTAATTTTCTAACAATTGAAGGGAAAAAGTGAACAAAGTGGAATGTGTTGAGGGGTCGCTTAAATTTCATTACCTGCAGAACTAGAAGCCCATCTTCCGCCAATGCAGACTCACAACAAGAAAAGAATTCCCCTATGAAATCATGACCAACATGTTCTATCATCTCGCTTAAAATGATAATTAGTAGTTTAGTACAATTGTAACAATGGCTCGACATGTAGTGAGTAATACAATATGTCAAGATGTAGATGGATAAAAGCTCACATTGATATAATCCTGTCATATTTGTCCTTATTTGGGATTTGGCGATAGTCACATAGGAGAAATGTAATTTGATCCTGTGAAAAGATTTCATTGAATTGAATATTACTATAGATAACCACAAAAACAACATAATCGGTGTGATCCCACAAGTGGGGTCTAGGAGAATGGTGTGTACACGAACCTTACCCCTATCTTGTGAAGTAGAGAGGTTGTTTCCAATAGATCCGCGAATAAAGTAAAGCATTTCAAAGGAAATAGAATAGTGAAGAAGCTATGATGAAAATATAGGAGAAAAGAATAGTAGATAAAACAAAAAGTATGATAACCAAAGCAAAGGAAACAATAAGTGATAATAAAAATTGAAGCATAAGATAACAGGAGAATAATAATAATAATACAGATGAGGAAAACTAGACAACGCTCGACTACCTACTAACCTACNGAGCTACTCTCCTTTGCAAATCAGGAGAATAATAATAATAATACAGATGAGGAAAACTAGACAACGCTCGACTACCTACTAACCTACTATCTTAATCATCGATCTTCATATCCTCCTATTTATGGTCATGTCCTCGGTAAGCTGCAGGTGTGTCATGCCTTGTCTAATCACCTCTCCCCAATACTTCTTCGGCCTACCTCAACCTCTAGTTAGACCCACAAAGGTCAGCCTCTCATACCTCCTCACTGGGGCATCTGTTCATCGCGTCTATACACACCCCAATCATTTCAGTCTCGCTTCCCTCATCTCAACCTAGCTTTAAAGTTGCTCGGATTTGGCTAGCAAGTTGTTAAGAAGATTCTGTTCCCATGTTAATCGTACAAGGACAATTATGGGAATGCATCATACAAAGAAGTATTTTAGTTAATTTCATGTCATAATTTCTCTGACTTGACTTGTGACCTAGTTTTGTCAGGAGCTCTTACAATTTAGAAGCAGAAAATGGAAGAAGGTTTAATTCATGAAGTGGAATTTACTAGTTGCTTTACCATTTACCTCAGTTTATAGAAATTATATTGTAGTGTATGTTTCAAGTTAGCATCTAGAAAATTTTGAGCTTCCATAGACACTATAAGTACTATACCTGAAGGCCTGCTTGCTCAACTCTCAACTGTGCATACTCCAGTTGCTGCTCCGAGAGAGTTATACCAGTATATTTGCATCCTGTTTGCTTGACAACTTCCACAGCAAAATTTCCCCAACCAAATCCAATCTCTAAAATGTGATGATTCTTGCTAATTCTTGCCTAACAGAACGGAAGCAGAATCAAATTATGCCTGAAATTTATGTAGAAATAGGAGAGACTTTCACTTAATTGATGACTTACCTTACTAATGAGATGAAAAATCTTTCTCAGTTGTGCATCTTTTAGGTCTTCATCCTCACTCTAGAAAAATTAGGAAAGAATGTAGCTTAACAGCGAAAGAAAAAAAGTCGCAAGCATTTAAGAATTTGAGATCTAACCTTGAAAATTGCACATGAGTATGTCATTGTCTCGTCCAAAAAGAGTGAGAAGAGTTCATTACTCTGAAAAAAATAATTAACACCACAATGCTTATAATCCATACAATGGCACCCCATTTAACATTATAGAAACTGGGAAAAATATGGCCAGGATTGAGTAACTTCAATTTCACTAGTGATATTTGACGTCTTCTACATTATTTGGGTTAATTAATTACCAGGTCATAATGACGAGAGATATTCCGACGAGCCTGAGTAAGGGTGTTTCGATTTGAAACATGACGCATGAAATATGTTGCAGATGACAGCGCTGCTGTATAAAGCATCGGTGTCCACCAGCCTCTAGAACCATGAAAACTGGCGAAGAACTTTAACATATGAACAGAAGTAAATGTTTCTTGATTTCAGGTCAGTGAACTGTTTTACCTCTTCTTGCTAGACTTTTTAACAGATGCTTTCAAATCTCTGTTGGCAATAAATATCTGGAAAAGATTTCAGGAAGCTAAGTTCCAACCAAAAGCTATTCACAAAGAAATCTAGTCATTTCCTCACCATGATAAGATTAAGAAGACCTTCATTCCTATCAACAAAAGAGAAATCCCCGTGAATAAAAGCATCAGCGAGGCCTATGTCAGCTTGAGTTGCAACCTGCAAGAAATCATCTATGTCACGGAATTTGTCTATATTGGGAAAGTTCTAATTTAATTTTGTTGGTTTATTTTTGATCAGTTGTAGGGGCAAAAGAAAATTTCTATTTACCTTCCAGTAAAAATGTGTACTATGAACTCTAAGAAAAACTTTGAGAGAGCATTTCCTCTCTGTTCCTTGGAATGTGAAAATTGTACCTCCTCCTTCCAACAAGCTGTGTATTAAAACATGCAAAATTATTATCCAGATATATTTAATTATCACGAAAACATATTCAAAAAATCTCAGAGTAATAAAATAAATCGTGATTCACACGTGATTTGTTTTGCAGCATGATTTTCCACTTGTATATGAGCTTTTACCCAAAGAGATTGGAATAAAGAAGTGTATTTTCTCAATAAAATAATTGTTCTGCATCTCGCTGCCATTAAAATAGCAAGAACACAAATGTGATAAAATAAGAAATAAGATTGATGGAAATAAAGAAGTTGTCAAACATGTATCTGCTGCTATTTTTGGATTAAAGTAATACAAGGTGAAACTATCATCACTCACATTATGCATCCTGTTTGAATGAAACTTTTAAAAAATCCAGTAACGACAAGGCGTGCTCCAGTTTCAGGCCAGGTTGGTACCATATTCTTGGGGTTGTCCCGAATACTACAAGTCCTCCTAAGCATGCCATCTGCAGCAATTACACCCGCCTGAGAGGACCAAAAGGTAGACAATGAATAAGATGATACTTCAAGTTATTGAGCGTAAGGTGATGCTTCAAATTGTTTTCAGAGTAAGGTGATACTTCAAGTTAAAATCTGTTGAGCTTTTATTAGCACAACTAGCACTACCTTTAGTCCATTCTCATGGAAGCCATAGCCTGAAAGTATTGAAACAAAAATACATATATAAGCAGTGAAACACAAGGTGGAAAATAAAGTAATGGGAATTAAAGACTAAAATCAGAACAACTCAAGCTACAAGTGCTACCAGTAGGTTTCCTTTAACCTTATGTGGAAACAAGGCAATGAATAAACCAAGACACTAGATTATTGTCATCAGTTTCTGGCATCGAGTTGAAATGGAAAGAATGAAGAGTCAGAATAATCTCTTAAAACAGATTCGAACTTAGAAGCTGCAGTTTCCCAGGACTAACCTAGAGACTAAAAAATCTAGAGAAAGAAACTTTATCATTTCATACAGTAGGTTCTGCAAATAATTTAAATGGAAATAGTGAGTGGTGCAAAATCCTTCAAGTTACAGTTAAAGAACTGGTTCTCTAAATTCAACATAGTTGAAGTCTAACAGCTGACTACACACGATAGCAGGTTACAGAGGAACATTTATCTTGAAGCAACTCTCCATAAAAAGAGATTCATACCTTGATATACTCCACAAAACCATATTCCTCTCTTCCCTTGGATTTGATGTAGCTCACATGAAGCTTTTGATGCAGCAACTGAGGGGACTGGGTGGCTTGTTCTCCACTTAAGCAACGTATGCTCTGGAGTGTGAGGAGGATCGAGGGTTACCAGATAAGGCAGCTTTGACTCACCAAGATTCTGTAAGTTTAGACAGCTCATAAATTAAGAGCGCCATTACAAGAGAAATGACTCCCCACTGGAGAACACTATCTTCTACTTTCTTAGAAGGTCGCCATCTCTTTATGCTACCGAAAGACGGAAAGGGGAACCGACTCGTTCCTCCTTGCGGAGATGTCTGGCCTGGGCTGGGCACCTATCAGCCAACTACTCCTTTTTGGAATGGAAAGAAGAAAGAACTGTATTGCATAACACACCTGGATTACATTGAGCCAATATGTTGCACATCCTCTACTATTCATGGTTCCAAGAAAGTTACAAGCACTCCAAGCTTCCGTGTTGCGAGGCAGGAAGGTTTTATCACGATGAAGGAAAATATCACTGTAGTAGAGAAGAGAATGATTTTTGTATTTTGACATCGTAAATCTAATGAAGTACTGCTCCTTTATGGAATTATTAACTATATTAATATTGGCCTCAAGTACCATTTCATATTAGCTCAGAAAACTAGCAGGTTTTAATTGACTAAAACCAACCACCATTAAAGCATGCATTTTAACTGAACTTCATTAAAGCACAAAATAGAGCTCCTCTGGTAACAGAAAATACCAATATTAACATGGCTATACATATATTACCTTTTTCTAGAAGCAGACACACCAAGATGTTCAAAAGCAGACAGAAGTACCTGTAGACATACTGGAAAGCACCTAGTACTCTTGTTTCATTGTATGTCGCCTCTTTGCCTAACATTTTCAGTGTATCTGGAGCATGTGCAGCCATTATGCATCCATCAAATACTTCTTTGGCACCATCATTCCAAACTACGGTACAACCTGCACGGCCTCTTTCTTTCGCAGTTAGAATCACGAGTAGGACATAGCTATGTGATGGAAAGAGAATACAGCTAATGAAGCTTTTACCTAAGAAGCACCAAACTAACATAACCTAGTCATCAATGAAGTGGATGCAACCACTACAAGATTTCTTGCCATCTTTGTCATTTTCTGGTTTTGCCTTTACAAATGGCCATTTTAAACACACAAAACAAGGTTTATGCATTTACTAAATTGCCCTTGGTAATAGCCTATCTGTCTTCCAACAGATATATGCACATATACTATTTTGATAAATAAACAGCAGACCAAACTCTTGCAAGAAGCCAAAAATAAAACCAAGCTAGACCTTCTTCATTTGTTGATACCAAATTTACTTCACAACCAGTTCTTATTTGGCAGCCTCTCTTTTCCAGCTCCACCTTAACCTGCATTTGATGCCCCCATCAAATCACTCTCAAGGATGATACATGCTTAGTTCAACAAATCACGCAAGAAAGTGAAAGTTGATGATTGCTTGAAGTTCCTCAGTGAAATTGTAAAAAAGTTGTAATATCTATGAATAAAGTCACCTTGTTTATATGTGATTGCCATCTTACAGTAAGCAATTGAGGGAGACCGAAGAGCTGTAAGAAAGAAACAAAAGCAACCTTAGGCACAAGGGCAATAAAATGGTACATAAGAATTCAAATTCAATATCTTGCATGCAATACATCACACAAAGTACGCCAACTGAACATCAGATAAGAGAACAAAAACCTGCAGAAGATGGTGGTCGTGGAAGAACGAAAGAATGTAATAAGCAGAAAAGCCTAATACTCTTGCCAAGGGACTGGACCAGATTGAAGCACATATTGGAATCTGTGGAACATATGTGGGAATTGCTTATAGCAAGGACAATTTGTTGAATGAACAAAAAGGCCAATACAAGTATCAAAATCAATAACTGTGACAAACAGCCGTCTCACCAGATAAGCCTTCTGAAATAACTCCGAATAGCCATGTGAGTCGATAAATTTCCCTAATGATTCATTACGATCAATGTCAGGATTGTTGTCCAATGCTTCAAGGTAACTGCAATGCAGTGAGAAAAATATTCATGATGAATAAACTTCATTGAAGATAGCTCTTTTGCCTAACACATAAATAAAGGAAGTGCATAAGACAGAACAATTTAGTCCATTTCCATCAAATTCATGATCTACAAATGAGATTAGTAAATCAACAAATTGGCTCAAATAATAACAAATCAACATGAAATGGAATTGATTAATTATAAGAAGTCGCATATAAAGAGATAAATAAGTAACTGGTACCTTATGGCATCTTGCTTGAATCTGATAATTTCTCTAATCATTTGCCAAAAATACGGATTCAAGACATTCTTCTTCTGTGCAAACAAACTAGAGAAACCATTTCGGGTACCCCATTCACAACCTTGGCCTTGGTCTAAGCTCACTGAAAATGACATATCAGAGATCTCCATATCAACTCCAAGGCAATCAAGAAATTCCACCATGTTTGGATAAGTTGCCTGTCACACACCATTCAGCATCCACATATGCTCACCACAAAGGATGGGATTAAAACAACTCTAGATAAAACCTTATCCGATTGAATGCCCAAAAGAAGGATAAGAAGAGCAGAAATGGGAGGAATTATATTGAACAAACAAATGAATTTATCCTTGGAAACTCAAAATGATTGGATCGGCCTCAATAGATAATGCAGAAAGGGAAGTAAGACTTGTCTATTTAGTTTCTCTATTAACAATAAATCAAAAATCAAAATTGAGTTTATGATGACCACATACCTTTTTAGCTTTTCTTTGACACATCAATATGCATCAGAACTGTAATCCCAGGCATAACTGCCAAAACATATCAATAGTTGAATTCATGAACCCGGCGCTTATTGCTCTAACTTTCACGTCCCATTCCCATGTGAAATTTTGCATAATGCAAGTTTCGCAGAAAACTGCCTCTCGAGTTCAACCACCAGGATTAAATTCATAAATTTAAGGTCTGAGGTATTGTTGGCTCTGGCCCAATTTTTGAGCTCTTATTGCTTCAATTCATTGAGCTTTAACACAAAAGATTATGGCCCTAACTTCTGATGATTTGCCTAAGTTTCACCCAACCCATTCGAGTTCAAACTGTCAGCTGTCTGTGACTGTTAGAAGAACCACCAAAAATGTTCATATGGAAAGTTCATTTGCAATGTATGCCTTGTTTTTCATGCCACATAATAATACTACTATGTTGGATCTGTTACAATTTTCACACTGGAGACCTTCTAGCGCTTGTTTACTGATTAGTCAACTTTTGTTTTTCCAATTTAACTGCCAAGCCAATTTCTTCAACTTCCTATTGATGGATTCCAAATACATAAATTACATAAATCAAATTCCAAACTCCTAAACAATGGGTTCCGTTTTCCCTTAACGTGAATCCATTGACAGAACCCATGTCAAATAACAATCGAATATGATAATTTTTTTTATCGAATATGTCAAATAATTTTTGGGACTGTGAAGCTAAACTTCAAACAAAAAATATGAAGTTTGGGACAGTTCAGACAAATATGTATGAAGATTGGGACTGTTAGGCCGAACATCAGACAAAACTATTTGAAGTTCAGACATGAACTATGCCAACTTCAGACAAAACTATTTGAAGTGTTTGAGATTATTAGGCCAAACATCATTAAAAAAAATGTCTGAACACTTCAGTCATGTATGGTTGATGTGCAAGGTGCAAACATGACAAATAAAATGACCGGAGGGACTACAAATGTTTATCAAACAAAAGTTGCCAAGTTCATGGGAATGTCAAGTTATGATGCCAAAAATTAAGGGAAAGTCGTTGATAGAAAAGAGTGATTCATTATGTCATGATCAGGTCATGGGCCAGGACATTAATTTGTATGAGAGTGCTCCAGCAGAGAGTAATCAAGGTCTTTGGTCAAGAGAGAAATTGAGAAGAAAACACAACTATGTACAAAGCAACATGCATTAAGGCATGAGGGACTGTGTTTAAAACACACACTTAGAGACTAGATGAAGTGTCTATATGATTTCTAGTTAAATTTATGTGGCAAACTGACAAATTGTGCTTAGTTTAAGGGTTTATCTAAGTATTTAACCTTCTTAATTTGTGAATAGGCATGGATGTTGAGCTGCACCAATTCATCATTTGACACACTCATCTCACAACTATTTTCATTGATCAAGGGAAAAATCTCTAGGATGAAAGTGGACCATTGAACTCTAAGAAACGAAAGAGGGGAATAGGTAGGCATTCAAACTCAAGTTTATTTATTCTTTAGAAGAATAAACTTACCCGATTGAAGACCATAAAGCCAAGGTCAAGATCAAGATTGACGCCATCGACAGTGACAGTGTTAGCATGGTCACCAAGATAATGCTCCTTCTCATAAACCACAACTTGGACACCAGCTTTTGCTAATTCATATGCAGAAATCAGTCCACTTATCCCTCCCCCCACCACTGCTACTTTCATGTTTAACACTGTAATAATAGTCAAGATTAGAAGAGATTAAAGGAAAAAAGTTAAAAAGTATTACGTGGTAATGAGTTATACATGATTCACAAAACCTTTTCCAATATTGCTACAGTTTTAAATTAAGCTGAATGAGAACATTTGTGTTGAGTTTAGGATTAAATTTATAATGGTGAAGAATGTACGTAGCTCACAAAGAAATTAAAGGAATGAAGTGATTAGAGTACTAGCTATATATATAGAGTCTCCTTTAATATTTTTGTGGAAAATCTTTAGAGCTATCTCTGAGAGTGTATATTTAAAATTTGTGGCTCCATCTCCTAATTGACATGTGCTAAATTACTTGTTATTAAAAAAATGGAAGGAAAAGTGTAGCTATGGATGATAATAGGGCGG
>JACEIK010004712.1:114988-126176 GCA_018107945.1 Datura stramonium
CCAAGATCTGTGAGGAGGCATTCCACTTAAGAGACTTCTCAAGATCAGCCTTAAGTCGAATCAGATCCTTCTCAAGTTCAGAATTTCTTTTCATTATAAGAGTGAGCTCATCTTGTGACTTCTTTAGTTCGACTTCCAATTCATTTTGAGAGTTTTTCGCATCACTTCATGTACCTTTTCTAATGATGGTGTTTTGTTCATTTACTAGCCCCTGACATTTTTCTTCTAGTTCTGCTAGATTAGTGATCAAGACTACCTTTTCTGACTCAAGTTCATCAAGCCACTTGTTTAAACCTTTTTTTTATTTGGTGAGATCATAGAATGAATCAATTAATACACTATCCAAAGATCTCAGCTCTTTCACATTGTAATCCTTTAAATTCTTTTTAATGTCATGAAAGGTTACCTCGTCTTCTTCATCAGCATCCGAATTTGCCATGAAGGCAAACATCATGTTGAAAGGTGAATCATCATCCTCCACAACCATCATTGAGGCATCCTCGGAGGCTTCATCATTTTCTGATTCATCTGATGAGTTTTCGCAGGCCGCTAGAGCTTGCTTGTCAGCTGCTACTCTCCTCTTGAATTTTTCTGGGACCCGGTCCTTCTTCTGGGATTTGTCAGCACTGGTTCTCAAATATTCCTTGTAATCAACCTTGTGCATGGGACAGTCCTTGATGAAATGACCTGGTTTCMCGCATTTATGGCAGAGATCATTTGAGGCAGACCCCTTGTTAGTGTTTGACCTCTTTGGAAATCCACCACTACGCCTGATCATCTTCTAAAATCTCCTTGTCAAATAGGCCATGTCTTCATCGTCTTCACTAGAGCTCACCTGAGCTCCCTTGAGAGCTAGGCCTTTGTTTTTTTTCTGCTCGCCTCTACTTTGATCCTGCTGCCTCTTGAGCTCATAGGTTTCAAAATTTCCTATGAGTTCATCCATGGTAAGAATGTCTAGATTCCGACTTGGGAAGAACACTGAGGATCTTCCTTACCAACCTGCTTGGCTTTATTACTTCTCTAAGACAGTAGAGCTCATTGGTAATGGATGTGAATCTAGTGTGCATCTCTTAAATAGATTCTCCCCCTTTCATTGAAAACATCTCATATTGATTGGTGAGCATGTCTACTTTTGACTGTTTGACTTAGTTGGTTCCTTCATGAGCTGTTCTAAGACCGTCCCAAATCTCTTTGGCTGTCTCACAGGCTGAAATCCGATTATAGTCATCCGGACCTATACCACAGACAAGAAGCTTCTTGGCCTTGTAGTTCTTTTCAATAAGTTTTCTATCACTATCATTATATTCATTCCTCGTCTTAGGAACCGATCTTGTGATCTCCCATTCAGTTTCTGTCTTCATAGGAATATAAGGACCATCTAGGACAACATCCCATAACTCACTGTCCTCATCCATAATAAAATTGTGCATTCTAGTCTTCCTCCATCCGTAGTATTGTCCATTGAACCTAGGGGGTCTAGTAGTAGACTGTCCCTCTTCCAGATTCAGTGGTGCTGCCATATTTTACATGAATCTTTCTAGGTGTTAACCTTTTAGAAAGAACCCGCTCTTATACCAAATGATAAGTTATATGGGTTGACCACCATACTCAGGACCAGGTCCTTCTATCAGGTTGCACAGAACAGAGACACACAAGTGAATAAAGCAGTAAGAAATGTGACACACGATGTTTACGTGGAAACCTCCTTGCTCAAGGGAAGAAAAAAAACACGACCTACCTCGTAGGATTTCTTAAACCACTCTACTAGATCTGAGCAACAAAGATTACAGACTCTAGTAATACTAAGAGATTAACCTCCTAATCTTCCACTTGTAATAACTTTACTACAAGACTTCAACACAATGACTCCATTGTCATCTACACCRGCTAAACTCAACTGGAAATACAAGGCTAACTCTAGCCGAAATGTCAACTAGCTCTAGYTGACGRAAACAARAATATAAACCTTTTAAAAACAAGAAAAACAAGCTTACACAAAAGTCAAGTTTTTCTATCTATTACAACACATTCCTTACAACTCTAATGGCAGCCTCAAGTCATGAACGCATTAGCATCAATCGTCATGGCCAGATGAGGAACAATCTTTTCCTTTTTGAGTAGAGAATATGCTTGGTAAAGGTATATTTCTGAATGACTGATTTGTTGAGAGTGTGTGTCTATTTGTTGTCCAAGAGGCAAAAGGAAAAAGTATTGTACACTACAACAAGAAAACCCTCTCATTGGTCAAGTACATATGACCTACTTGACCTAGGTTGCTGCTATGCTTCCCTGCTGCACAGCTGCACGCTATTGCTCTCACCAACTCTCTGCCAAAAAGTACTTTTACAACTGTAAAAGTTTTCCCGCCCAGTTCAAATCAATATCAGACTCGACACAAGGGATCAGATCCCTGTATGGGTTTGTCATTATCAAAACTAGCAATCTAACAAGTATCCTGCTTGAATGTTTCCAGCAATTCTCCAAAGCATCAGGTCTCATTGCAAATCTGAATAAAAGTGCAGTCTATCTTGGAGGAGTGTCACGTGATGACAAGCAAGCTATACTTACCCTCTTGAACATGCTTCAAGGTGACTTACCATTTAAATATTTTGGAGTCCCTCTGAGCACAAAAAGGATCTCTCCCAGTCAATGTCAGCCTTTGCTAGATAAGATGCTAGGAAGGATTAGTTCTGGACCAACAAGTTCCTATCTTATTCAGGAAGACTCCACTTATCAAATCTGTCTTATTTTCAATACAAGTGTTCTGGGCTCAGATTTTTGTTCTCCCAAAGAAAATAGTCCAGTTAATTGAAGCTATCTGCAGGAAGTTTCTATGGACAAGTAGTACTGAACACGATCATAAATCCTTGGTCGCTTGGAGAATAACGTGTAATCCTAGAGTGGCTGGTGAGCTGAATGTGCTCAATATTGAAATATGGAATAAAGTTGTTGTGAGTAAACTGTTGTCGAGTCTTAGTGTCAAAAAGGATATTTTGAGGGTAAAGTGGATACATTGCTATTATGGAGCCTTGGTTGCTTGGAGTATAGTGTGTAATCCTAGAGTGGCTGGTGGGCTGAATGTGCTCAATATTGAAATATGGAATAAAGTTGTTATGAGTAAACTGTTGTGGAGTCTTTGTGTCAAAAAGGATATGTTGAGGGTGAAGTGGATACATTGCTATTATGGGAGAAATCGCAATATGTTGGAAAATATACCAAGGCAATCTTCATGGATAGTTCATAGGATCCTAAAAGCTCAGAAATACACTCTGGAAGCAGGTTATACTCTGGAGTCTGGATAACATAATCCAGATGAATATTTTCTCTACCAAGTTGTTCTATCAGAGGCTACAAGGAGATTTTCAGAAAGTTGAATGGAGGAAAATAGTGTGCAATAACCAGGGATTACCAAGGTGGATATTTACACTGTGGCTAGCTCTAAATGAAAGGCTTTACACAAAAGAAAGGTCATTTAAGTGGGGGATTACAAATGATCAAGTCTGTCCTATGTGTAATCAAGAGGCTGAAAGCAGCTCCCACCTGTTCTTCACATCTCCAATATCTAGTCAGGTTTGGAGGAAATTACTAGATTGGGAAGTTATTTATAGGAAACCTATGTGCTGGACAGAGGAAGTAAAATGGGCTGATCGTCATGCAAAGGTAAGGAGTCCTAGCTCACATACATACAGAATGGTGCTACGGACTGGAGTATACCATATATGGACTGAAAGGAATCAAAGAGTTTTCAAAGAAAAAGCCAGACTAGCGAGTCCACTGTGAAGCAGATCGTTCAAGACATTCATCAAAGAGGAGCAATGAAGAGTAAACTGAAGATATGACTCGAGCAGCATAATCACTATCTTGTTTAAGTTCATGTTTATAGCTTAGAATGATGCTTATCATGCTTAAGGTGTAATGCTACCTGTAGTTTGGGACTTTATGTCCAACTTATGGGTTTTTTTGTACTGAAATGTACCACTTTTGGTAATAAAACCCTTTCATTATCCAAAAAAAAAAAAAAAGAAAGAAAAAGAACATACAATGAAAAAAGTGGCAAGCATTTAAAACTTTGAGATCTAACCTTGAAAATTGCACATGAGTATGTCATTGTCTCATCCAAAAAGAGTGAGAAGAGTTCATTACTCTGGAAAAGAAAAATTAACACCACAATGCTTATTTTAGACAAAAAAATTACAGGAAAAAGGAAGGAAACAATAAATCTACAGCAACTGGCAAAATATACAGAAGATTGAGTACTTCAATTTCACTAGTGATCTTTGACATCCACTACATTCTTTGGTCGTTGATTTACCAGGTCATAATGACGAGAGATATTCCGACGAGCCTGAGTAAGGGTGTTTTCATTTGAAACATGTCCAATGAAATATTTTGCAGATGACAGTGCCAGCAACGGAGTCCACCAGCTTCTAGAGCCACGAAAAGTGATGAACTTTATCATATGAACAGAAGTTTAGATTACTTGATTTCAGGTCAGTATATTACCTTTTAACACATGCTTTCAAATCTATGTTGGCAACATATATCTGCAAAAGAATTCAGGAAGTTACATACCAACCAAAATCTATTCACAAAGATATCAAATCATTTCCTCACCATGAAAAGATTAAGAAGACCTTCATCCTTATCAACGAAAGAGATATCCCCATGAATAAAAGCATCAGCAATGCCTATATCTGCTAGTGTTGCAACCTGTAAGAGAATATTTATGTCACGGAATTTGTCTAGAATAGGAACTTTTCATTTTTTGGGTTTTTTTATCACTAGTAGGGGCAAAAGAAAACTTCAATTTACCTTCCAGTAAAACTGTGCGTTATGAACTCTAAGAAAAACTTTGAGAGAGTATTTCCTCTCTGTTCCTTGGAAGGTGAAAATTGTACCTCCTTCTTCCAACAAGCTGTATATCGCAACATATAAAGTTATTACCCGGATATTTTTAATTATCAGAAGAAACTCAAAAATCTCCGAGATATATTCCCACATTTTCAGCATGAATGATTAAGACAATTCTGAAGCTATGCATAACTGAAGGAATAATATAAAACAAAAAGTACATTACTTTGCAATTCACAAGTGATTATTTTGCAGCATGATCCCGACTTGTATATGAGCTTGTAGCAAAAAATGAGATTGGAAAAAGGAAGTGTATAGTTTCAATAAAACTGTCATTCTACATATTGCTACCATTCAAATAGCAAGATCACAAATGTGATAAACTAAGAAATAGGAAGGATGGAAATAAACAAGTTGTCAGACACGTATCTGCCGCTATTTTGGTATTAAAGTTATACAAGGTGAAACTATCTCCACTCACATTATGCACCCTGTTTGAATGAAACTTCTGAAAAATCTAGTAACGACGAGGCATGCTCCAGTTTCAAGCCAGGTTGGTGCCATGTTCTCGGGATTGCCCAGAATATGACAACTCCTTCTAAGCATGCCATCTGCAGCAGACACACCCGCCTGAGAAGGAGCAAAGGTAGACAATCATCCATATGAGATATAAAGGGACAACAAAAGGTGGAAAAGACTCCAAATTATTTTCAAGTCGGGTGATACTTCAAGTTAAAATCTGTTGTGTTTGTTATTAGCAGTAGTAGTACTACCTTTAGTCCATCCTCATAGAAGCCATATCCTGAAAGTATTGCAACAAATATACATCAATAAGAAGTGAATGAACCAAGAGACTAGGTTGCTGTGCTGAATCACTGGCATCAAGTAGAACAGAAAGAAAACAAAGAAGTGAATGAAGCTCTCTTTGCAAAGACAGGTTGGATGCTAGTTTAGTCCCCTCGAGATTGATGGCCCAGGTTTATTTCATCTAAATAGAAATGGAATCACTTTATGCCAGAGAAAGAAACTTTATGGTTTCATAAAGTGAGTTCTGCAAATAATTTAAATGAAAATAGTGAATGCCGCAACCCTTCAAGTTTCAGTTAAAGGAACTGGTTCTCTAAATTGAACATAATTGAAGTCCAACAGCAGACTATGCACGATAGCACGTTACAAAGGATCATCTATCTTCAGGCAACTCTCTATATCTCTTATATGCATACCTTGATATGTTCCACAAAACCATATTCTTCTCTTCCCTTGGATTTGATCTAGCTCACGTAAAGCTTTTGATGCAGCAACTGAGGGGACTGGGTGGCTTGTTTTCCACTTAAACAGCATATGCTCTGGTGTATGAGGATGATCAAGGGTTACGAGATACGGCAGCTTTGAGTCACCAAGATTCTATATATTTAGACAGCTCATAATTAAGAGAGCAGTTACAAGAGAAAAGATTCCCCAGTGAAGAACATTATCTTCTACTATCTATAGAAACTCCTAAAAAACTGTATTACATAACACACCTGGATTATATTGAGCCAATATGTCACACATCCTCTATCATTCATGGTTCCAAGAAAGTTACAAGCACTCCATGTGGTCGGGTCGCGAGGCAGGAATGTTTTGTCACAATGAAGGAAAACATCACTGTCATAGAGGAAGAGAAAATGATTTTGCATTTTGACATCATAAATCTTATTAAGACGACATCAATCCACCAACCCACTTCTTTCAAACCAGAAAGCAAGAGAAATAAATTAAAAAGAATTTGCATAAAATGTCCCACATGTAAGGCCCCATAATTTTCAATATTAAATTATGCTCGACGAGGACCGATATAGAAAAAGGTTCGAATGGCAAGCGTAAAAGAAACACAAAAAAAGTACATACGATTGAAAATCGCAGAACTGGGTGCCAGTCCCGTCCCTGCCCCAGAGAGTGGTGGCAACTGAGGGCAGAATCGGGAGCCATCCCAGCGCCCCTAGCACTGACGACTGAGGTGAAAGTTGGGTGCTTTCCCAACGCACCATTTGAGCTGGGCAATGACAAGGTAGGCACATTCCCACAGTGCCGCATCAGCCCAGTAACAGTATAAAAAGGCCAAGTCAGAGAGCGAGAAAATTGGAGCTTTGATTTTTCAGAGCTCTAGAGGGAAGAACTAAACACCAAGTACACTTCAAGTTATGACTTCTTGGCGCAATTACAGTAGATTAACATTATTTAACACAGGTTATAACATTACTACGGATCAAAATTCACATATTTCGCAAGAACCATCAAGAACACTGAATTTCCGAAAAAGCTAGGGTTTTGAATCTTTATAGAAACTTGTTTTCCGAGAGAAAATACAACAACAATAACATGCCTAGAAAACTTGCAGGTTTCAGTTGACTATGGGTCAAGATAAGACACCGGCCTGTCACGGTTTGTTCATAAAATGGGTCGTGACATTTGGCCTCAAGTACCATTTTCATATTAGCTCAGAAAACTAGCAGGTGTCAATTGACTAAAACCAGCCACCAGTAAAACATTTATTTTGACTGAACTTCACTAAAGCACAAAATAGATCTCTTCTAACAACAGAAAATACAAATACTAACAGGCCACATTTATTACCTTTTCTTAGAGGAAGATAAACCACAATTAGTAGAAAAGAAAGAAACTGTCAGTCTATAGATGAAATTTCAAAATAAATAGGGCAGCTTGGTGTACAAAGCATCCCACGTTAGCAGGATCCGGGGAAGGGGTGTGATGTAGATAGCATATCCTAATACAAACACTAATGGCTGCTTTCACGGCTCGAACGCATGAATTATAGGTCACATGGAGACAACTTGACAGTTGTTTCAAGGCTCCAAAAAGGATAGAGTAAAATTAATGAGAAAACAAAACCAAGGTATTCAAATAAAGGAGATGAAAGCACCTATAGACATACTGGAGAGCACCCAGTATTCTTGTTTCATCATATGTTGCTGCTTTGCCTAACATTTTCAGAGTATCCGGTGCATGTGCAGTCATTATGCATCCATCAAATACTTCTTTTCCACCATCCTTGCAAGCTATGGTACAACCTGCGAAGGCTCTTTCTTTTACAGTTAGAATCATAAGTAGTTCCTCACTATGTAATGGTAACACGATACAGTTGATTGAAGCTTTTTCCATAGATAAGCATAACTCTATCTAGACCACTATCACTTGAAAGCAAAAAAATCATAAAATGAATATAAACTAAGAAATGCTTGTTCTTATACAAATCAACCAGCTAGAAGTCAAGACAACTTCGTCAAAGTAATGGTTTCTTATCTTCAGTGAGATCCAAACTAATGTCTTGGAGACCAGGGTTCAAATCCCACAGAGACAATAACATTAGGTGTATTACTTTCCATCTGTCAAAGCCACTAGTCAAGGTGTGTTAAAACTGACCTTGACACCACTGTTATGCCTATATACTATTATGATAAAAGAAACAGCACAGCGAGCTCCTGCAAGAAGCCATAAATAAAACCAAGATTGACCTTCTCCATTTGTTGTTACAGAATTTACTTCACAACCAGTTCTTATTTGGCAGCCTCTCTTCTCAAACTCCTCCTTAACCTGCATTCAATCCACCATCAAAGCACTCACATGGATGTTACATGCTTAGCAAATCATTTAAGAAAATGGAAATTGGTAATTTCCTGAAGTTTCCCACAGGGAAATTGTAAAAATATTGTGGTATCTATGAATAAAAAATCACCTTATTTACATATGTATGTGATCGCCATCTTACAGTGAGCAATTGAGGGAGATCAAAGAGCTTTAAACAAAGAAACAAAATCACCTTTAGGCACAAGGACAATAAAATGATATATGAGATCATTCAAATTCAGTCTCTTGTGTGCAACACATTTAACAATTGGCTATAATATATACATGAAGTACACTAATTGAATGGTATAAAAGAGAAAGAAAACCTGCAGAAGATGGTGATCGCGGCAGAATGAAAGAACATAATAAGCAGAAAAACTCGATACCCCTGCTATGGGATAGGACCAGATTGAAGCACATATTGGAATCTGTAGAATAATTTGTTGAATGAACAAATAAGCAATACAGGATTCAAAATCAATGACTATGACAAACAACAGTATCACCAGATAAGCCTTCTGAAATAACTCCGAATAGCCAAGTGACTTTATAAATTGCCCTAATGATTCGCTGCGATAAATGTCAGGATGGTTGTCCAGAGCTTCAAGGTAACTGCAATGCAGAGAAAAAACGTACTTGTGATGAAATAAACTTCATTGAAGATAACTCTTTCGCTTGAAAAAAAAGTGCAGAAAACAGAACAATTTCGTCTATTTCCATCATATGCGTGATCTTCAAAAGAACAGAGTTGCTCTAAATTTCTAATGAGATTAGTAAATCAACAAATTGCTTAAAAAAATAACAACTACTAATAAGAAGTCATATTGCAAGATAAATAAGTTATTGGTACCTATTGACATCCTGTTTGAATCTGCTAATTTCTCTAATCATTTGCCAAAAATATGGACTTAGGAAATTCTTCTTCTGAGCAAATAAACTAGAGAATCCATTTCGGGTACCCCATTTGCAACCACGGCCTTGGTCTAAGCTCACTGACAATGACATATCAGATATCTCAATATCAACTCCAAGGAACTCAAAAAATTCAGTCAGGTTCGGATAAGTTACCTGTCAAATACAGCATTTCAGCAAACACTTATTGCTCACCCCAAAAGATGGGTTACAAGCCTACAACTATATCCAATTGAATGCCCCAAAAGAAGGATACAAAGAGCAGAAGTAGTAGGAATTTGATTGAACAAACCAATGGTTTTACCAATAGAAACTCAAAATGATGGGATTTGGCTCAAGAAATCAAAATTGAGTTTAATGTTGATCATATACCACTTTAGCTTTCTCCTTTGACAAATTAAAATGCATCACCAACTGTAATGCCTAACTGCCATTGATGGAGCATAGACATCGAAGTACTATGTATGTGTTTTGATGATTTGACAAACTTGACGAGAGACTAGGTTTCTTGGTCTCAAAGTTAACATCACAGCTATAAAGCTGCTATCACAATTGTAAAGGCACAGCAGCAGCAGAACTGCTGGAACCAGATATGAGGGACATGGTGAGGGACCAGATAAATTGTTGTTTCATATTCTCGAAGTCAACATTTACAGCTGTAAAAGCTGTTTTACAGCTATTACTGCCACTGCAGCAGAGCCACAGCGCAATAGCAGACTGCTGTTGTCCTTGCTCTTGTCCAATGGTCAAAGACTTCTCTCTCTCTCATCCTCTCATATACATTGAACAAGACAACAGATTATGACCCTTAAGTCTCATATCCTCTCATTTCTGGCTTGTAAACTCAGAAATTCACGGTCTGAGGTATTATTGTTTCATTGAGCTTTAACACAAAAGGTTATGGCCCTTAAGTCTTTAAGTTTCACCCCACCCTTTCGAGTTCAAACTGTCAGTTGTCTCTGTGACTGTTGCAAGAACCTCCAAAAATGTTCATTTGCAATGTATCTGTTCATCTGGCGCCCGGTAGTTATGACATAATCCCACTTAGTTATTTCTATCCGGCTAAATTCCTCTTAAACTTGATATAATTTGTCATTTAATTACTCAAACTCAATTCGGAAAAGGATCATATTTGCCCCCTCTACTTTGAAAACTTGTTTATATTTAACCTTCACTATACTTTTTTATCACATCTACCCTCATTGTTACATTTTTGGGTCATATTTCCCCTTATAGTTATACTCCTCTATTTTAAAGTGGTTTTTTTAGCTTGGACACACCTCAAAAAAAATTACTCATTTTTTAAAAAATATAATGTATTTTTACTAATTTACCCTTGATAAATATTTTTTAAAAGACGTACTTCTTTAGTAATTTCTTTGTTATGTAAAATTTTCTTTATTTAAATAAGGATAAAATTAAAAGCATGTCACTAATATAAAATTTATAATATAAAATACCACTTATTTTGAAATAGAAGAGTATTATGCAATATACTCTTTGTCCTAATGGAAATAGGGGTAATGAACAAAGTATAGAGGTAAATTTGATCACTTTCTCAAAGTATAAGAATAAATTTGATATTTTCTTAACTACAGAAATAAATTTACACTCTTAGGTATAAATTTCTTATTTTTCTTTCATCATATATTTATTCACGTAAAATCATTGAGATGATTTAACTTAATTATTTTCTAAAGCAATTAAGTTTCAAATTCTAGAAAAGAAAATTCAAATTGTATATTTTTTTAATTTTCTTGAAATATATACTAGAAAAGATAATAAAAATGATATTAGA
>JACEIK010004713.1:11113-21407 GCA_018107945.1 Datura stramonium
ATTGAAGGGATTGAGGTGAAAAGCTTGAAATCTCCCCTTGAATCCCCTCTCAAAGTCTTGCATGCATGAATGGGAGTTTAGAATAGGTCATCCTCTTAAACCCCAGCTTTTCCCAAGTCAAAATGATGTAGTTTAGGGCCTTATGTCGTGAAAAAGTCAAAAATACCCTTAATGAACCTGCCCTGAAAACTGTCCAAATCGATCCCACTGGTGGGACTAACGGGTTGTTGGAACCAACGACGACCCGTCAAATCCCTCGTTGAAGCCACTGCTGGTAGCCCATTCTCAGAACCCAACAACGGACAGTCAGGATGACCCGTACCTTCAACCAACGACTCGTCACATCGCCCGTGGTTAACCCCCTGAACCTTGGCATCTCATCTCCTAACGAGTCACACCACGACTCGTCACAACAAACAACAGACCGTTGTTATCCCCCGTAGAGTCCAATGGAACAACTAAAACCCAAACCACGACCATGACCAATGACTCATGGTCTATTCTAACGGGTCGTTGGGACGCCCGTTGAAAGTCACCTGAACAGCCTATCCCCTTCCTACGACTAGAAACGATGACTCGTTGTTTCCCACAAATGAGTCGTCACATCTCCAGTGGTCTCCACTAACACCATCCTTTCCCCAACCAACGACAGCATACAATGACTCGTGGTTTGTTACCACGGGTCGTTCTCTAGTCCGTTCTGTGATGTTTTGCAAATTTTTCTGCACTTTTCAATTTTAACTCTCGGGTCTATTCTTAGAATTTCCCTCTTGGGAGGAACATCTGGCAAATCATCGGGAAAGATCTCTGGATACTCACACACCACCGAAACTTACTGGATAGTCGGGGTCTCGGACTCAACATATGCAACCCTAACTAGATGATACATGCAAACCTTAGAAATCATCTTTATGGCCTAAAAATAGGAAATGAAATGACCTATAGGTACCACCGAACTACCCTTCCACTCCAAGATTAACTCACCCAAAAAGCGAAACTCCACTACACGAGTCTTCAATATACAGAAGCATAACACGCATACAACCAATCCATTCCAATAATAATATCAAAGTCATTCATGGCTAACTCTACCTGGTTTGCGGAGGTGACTTTATGCAAAATTATAATCGGGCATCCTCTATATACCCACCTAGCTACAACAGAATCACCAACCGGAGTAGAAACTGAAAATGGTTCTGACAGAGTCTCGAGACTAACTCCAAAGCTGCTAGAAATATAAGGAGTCATAAAAGAAAAAGTAGCCTCCGAATCTAGCAAAGCATAAACATCAATATGAAAAACTCGCAACATACCAGTGACCACATCCGAGGAGACCTCCTACTCCTGATGGGTGCTAACGCATCGAACCTATTTTGGCGTTGACCGTCGGCTAAACTAGTCGAGGCACCCTGATGAGGGGGACATGCTAATGGAGCAGCTGAATTGGCTGCTGGTATATGGGCTCCACCTCCCCCTAATCTGGCTAAAGGGCAATCCTTGAGTCTGTGTCCGGGTTTTCCACACCCGAAACAAGCATCCGAGCCAACTAGGCACCTCCCTGAGAGATTCTTCCGCACTTCGCACAAGCTAGGAAAGTGCACTCTATCTGCATGCTACCCTGACCTCTCGAATCTGGAGCCCTGCTAATCCAATCCCCTCGGATTCTAGATGGCGTACTGGCCGATGATGGCGTTGGAGCAATAGAAAGGTGCTGGGACTGCTAACGCAGTCCACCCTCTGATCTCACTTGAGAAGTCCGGTTACTGTTGGTTCTGGCCCTCTTAGCTTCTCTCTGCCTCTGATACACCAACCCCATTTGCTGAGCATGCAACAAAATGCGGGGAAAGTCTATATCTTGATGCAACAAGGAGATCCTAGGAGATCCTACAGTTCTTATCCAGGTAGTCCTCCATTCCATGTACAAAACAGCTCACCCGAGCCCTTTGATCTGCCACCAACTCTGGCGCATATTTGGATAGATGGGTGAACTCTAGTGCGTACTCCTGAACTGACATGTCACCCTACTTCAAGTTAAAAAAACTCAACTGCCTTAAGCTCCCTTATCTCTCGGGGAAAGAATTGATCCAAGAATGTTACGTGGAACTCTTCCCAACCTATAGGTCCTACACCCACTGCCCTAGCATCTCTCCACTGCTTGAACCATATGTGTGCCACCCCCTTTAGCTGATAGGAGACAAAATCAACAAAATCTCCATTGGCCACCCACATAACCTAGGTGATCTTTAGAATTTCCTCGATGAAGTCGTGCGGATCTTCATCCACCTTGGACCCAAGGAACTCCGGAGGGTTCACCCTTCAGAAATCTCTTATCTGGGCCGCTGCCGCATTGCCATTCTGTGGGATATGCAAAACAGCCTGCTGGTTGACCTGAGCGGTCAAGGCCTGCGCCAACATCTAGATAGCCACCCGAAACTCCGCGTGGGCAACTGGCTCTAGTGCTTGGGGCTCCTGAATAGGTGGGGCTTTCTGATGCCCATGATCATTGCAATCTCTATGGCCTTCACCGTTTCTATTTCTTCTCCTGTTCATTCTTCTATGAGCCATGATTCTGTAATCGCGAATAGCACGAATTAGAAGGACATAAAGACTTTTCATCGCACGACATGGATCATGAAAGAAGGGAACATTTCCTAAACTTCTTGTAGCCTCTTCATCATAAGTGTGGTGCGCTTTACAGCCATGAAAAATACTCTACTTGACGCGGCTTTCAGACACCCTAGGACACTTCAAATCCTATGGCTCTGATAGAAAGTTTGTCACGACCTGAACGTAGACCCCGATTGTAACACGGGACAAGGAACCCCGAGAGGCCCCAAGTCAACCCATAGAACAAGCATATCTAACTTCATATCACTTGATGTGGAATACTGAATATAACATATAGCGGAAATGTAAACGTAACATAGCATATCATAACATTCGAAACCACTAGACATACACATAAGTTGATTACTACATAAGGTCTGAAAGCCTCTATCATATAAGATGGGTTGATGGAACAACACCCCCAACTAACCTAGCCAAAGAGGAAAGCCCTACAGTTATTCTAAGAAAAGGGGATATTTAATTAGTCGTCTGCGACCCTATAGGTGCTTATGAGTTATAGTTGTCAAGGCAGGACATACATAATACTGTTAGGCCACTCAAGGTCTCACCCTATCCGGTCCAGACCGTTAAAGATTATGTTCACTCCCAAGATCCTCTGATCAGGTACAGGTGCACGGGGTGTGCCTTCTAGTAGCCATATAGTTTATTCTAGGGGCTAGAAGCAGTCACATTAGGCCCAGCAGGACAGATACGTCTTTTGAATGGCTAGATCAAGACTTTAGTATAGCACCTCGGGTGGGGTTGCCCTTACTTAGGAGCCTTCCATGACCACCCCAAGGTTACTAGTTGTGTCGTCGCCTGTGAGAGGCTAAATGTTGTCGCTCCAAGGGAGAAGTATGTCATTCGTGAGGGATAAAGATGAGGTCCGAGGACCTTATACAGTCCGTTCCATGGCTGGACTATTATTTCTACGTCGTATCGATAGTACACCCCTATCGAGCCTGGTGCCCGGGGTACAGTTACCAAGAGTCCACCAGACTAAGACATAGCTAAAGATAAGGAGCCGAGTGGGCTCAGTTGCAAACCCAGGGGACTAGTAGGTTGGCTATAGAACAAGTAGAGTCATAGAAACCGGGTTAGGGGTATATAGATTAAAGTGTGCCCGCTAGGACTTATGAGGGCCCGAGCGAGTGATTCTGTATTGATTGTACCTTTCAGGTTTATGGGGGCCTAGTTATGTTCTTGTTTGGATCCTTTCCTACTGGTTATAGCTTATGGATGTGTAGTTATGAAGTCTTAGCTTATGTATATGTAGTGTTTGTGAGATGTAGATTACAAATAAACCAGCTTACAGGTTAAAATTTCTGCCCTCCATTCTACTTACTTTCAGTATCTCACAGCTTTCGTTCAGTTTATTTACTGCCTTACATATTTAGTACATATTGTACTGACGCCTAACTATGGGGCGATGCATTACTTGCCTGCAGGTTTGGACAGACAGAGTTCAGGATCTTCAGTAGCAGCTATTCAGAGTCCACAGTTGGGCCAGCTCCTTTCATTCGAAGTTGCCAGGTTGTAGAAATTTTAATATTTCCGTTGCATAGCGTTTTGCCACTATTTGTATTCTTAGAGGCTTGCAGACTATAGTTGTTAGTTAGCTACGTGTAATTGATCGTGCGGGGCCTAAGTTATGTTCCGTATATTGGTCGCGTCGGGCCTAGTATAGTAGCTTGTTCGCAATTCTGTTATAACTAGACATCATGGTGTCCTTATCAGCCCGCATAGGGTCTCTTTTATTGCCTGTTTTGGTTAGCTATTTTTATTTACAGGTGGTTATACGGTCTTGTTAGACAGAAGTTGTATTTACAGTCGAGATATAGCTCATTATTTTCTTGAATTGAGTCGTAGGTATGCACCAGACGTGCATAAGCCAGCCAGGTCAGTCAGATCCCAATGTGGCACTAGGTGCCAGTCATACCTCCCAAGGTGAGGCGTGATATTTTTAATTAAAAATCATATTTCAAGTTTTGTGAATTAAAAGGCCCATTGATGTGAAGTTCATGAAAGATGATATTTGAGATGAATGTATGATTATGATGAAATATTATGATGCAAAGCATGTTTTCAAGATTTCCATGTTTATAATCATATTTTCGATGTGAATTGAGTATTTTCAAGCATGTAAAAGTATTGGAAAATGCCCACATGTTCAAGTATGATTTATGATTTTTTGAATTAATCTTACCACATGATTTTGGAGTGAAGATTCCCAATTATTTTTTGACTTGTGGTATGGTTTGAGTTCAAGCTTCTCATATGCATAATTTCAGCTTTTAGATGTATTTGATTTATGAGTTTTGCCAATAGATGATGTTGAGCTTTGTTGAAAAATGATGGAGCGCATATGCATGGTTTTTGGGAATAGTGTCTAGCATAGAGTAGGTTAAGGATCGATCACCCTATGCCTCAGAACTACGCACCAAGGTAGGTTTATACATTTATGACTTTGGAACCTCCCTTGTGAGCTATCCCCTACCCTATTGGGCCATGAGCTTGATATCGATATCATGGTATCGTCCCTAGTCCTGGCAAGACTTTGGACGGCTCTACCTACTTGAGTGTGATAGTTGGGACCACGTAAGCTTTATCGTGCTATGTCGGTTAAAAGACGAGTCTCCTATTGTTCCTCATGACTTCAGTTATGCATGTTCATTATCCATGATATTTATATACCCATATATGTTCTAAAGCAGGTTTGACTCAATGTTCAGTTTTACTCATGACTATCAGATTTCAGCTTTGAGTCAATCGATTCAGTTATGACGTTATGTTATGTTATGTTATGTTATGTTATGTTATGTTATGTTATGTTATGTTATGATGAGATCATGATTTCATAAAGAAGGCATGCAAGCCCTACTCTCAGATTCTTATTGTTTATGTTTTACATTATGCATGTTCTTAAATGATTTTACTTATATAAGCGGTTTTACTTACCTTGCATACTTGGTACATTCCACGTACTGACCGCATACTCTATGTTGTATCGTCTCATGATACAGGATTCGGCTCTCAGGCTCAGCCCAGTTCGTAGTCAGTCTTCAGAGTTAGCATCTTACGTTGTGAGTGAGCCCTCATCTCCCAAGGACTAGACTATTCAGATTTTCTTCATGTATTTTCAGTTTCAGCTTGTTGAGTTAGTTGGGGTCTTGTCCCATCAACTCGTCATGTTTAGAGCCTTTTCAGACAAAATATGTATTCATCTTCAGATTGTGTATTCTGATGTTATGTTTGATTTAGACTTTCGCTATGATTATCTTGTTGATTCTTCAGTTTTACTATAAAAGTTAGATGTATGTTTACGCCATGGGTCGACTTGGGGTCTCTTGAGGCTCCTTGTCCCGTGTCTCGATCTGGACCTCCATTTGGGTTGTGACACCCCCCTGCCCCATTGTCATCCCTAAATGTATATACATATATGCATCTGAGTAGTAAATTTTGATGGGAAAATTATCACTCATTCAATGTATATAAATTATGCAAGATTAATATAATTCAAAAAGAAATAAAACCAATTCAGTTGGAGAGTAAATTGTTATTCTTAGTCAATTGCATATAATTATTAAACATTAGTTCCATTGATCCAACATGTAACTTAGATGGAGAGTATACAAGTTATCAATAAAAAATAATTTTACTTAGTGTCAACCCATAATAAATTTGTCCCATATGGAAGAAGATCTAAAGTCATCACGTAAGTTTATTATTTCACTTACCATATGAATTAATATCGATCACCACTTTACGTGTATGTGTCAAAATTTCAAAATTGACCCAACATATAAAATCAGATGGAGAGTTAATACATGCTATCAATTACTAGAAATTTTACCTGGTGAACTTGTAATAAATTTATTCGATATGGAGGAAGACCTAAAGTCAACGCATAAATTTATTATCTCACTTTTAATTAATAGTGGATACAAAGAGATTGATTCCTATCATCACTTGAACACGAACGATATATACATGGTACATTGAGAATATTAATGACTTAATCAAATAAACGCTTGGTGGAAGCTCTTTGCCAATCACAATTCTCAATCCATGCATAATATAATTTCACATGAAAATAAAATAAGAATCTGCAATGATCTCAAATAAATAGACTACTTTTGCAAAAACTATTTATTAATCATGGATTCTTATTCAAATAATATAACATGCATGTGAAATAAATTAAAGTAATGTATCATTGAATATTCAAATTGAAAACACGCCACATGTATATCCATAAAATAAAAGCAACTTGGACAAAAAAAATGAATAAGTGGCTTAGACAAAAAAAAATTTGAATTTATCCATGGTTTGTTTGTTTAATTTATTCCTTATTCCTAAAATTCTATTTCTTAAGTTTAATTCATTTTAAATCCACTCCAAATAAGTATGAAGGGGCTAAATTTAGTGAAATATATTTTTTTATACATATGTTTAAAAAGCACACACCTAATTAAGTTTCAAATTTTACAAAATAAAAAAGAAGGAATATGGCGCGCATGGATATAAGCTATGCTTTGGAATGAAGGACAATTTCGAATCCTCTTTGTCTACGAACAAGGAAGCTATAAGTAATGCTATTAGGAATGAAAGGTATGATCCACGCATATTCATATGTCTGTTCCATAAAAAAGTTTTGAATTCTTAATTAATTATTTTCAATTCATTGGATCTTATTGATCTCATCAAGAAGAAAACCGTTAGGCTTATTATCTAGGAACTTGTTTAGAAATACCGCTAATGAAAGGAACATAGGAGTTTGTCGCTAAGTATTTGAGCAAGTAGGATCGTATCTAGGCACAAAGCTAAACAAGTCCAGATTAAGTCAAGTTTTTTCTCTTTTTATTTTTGATATATTAGCGTAACTCATTGATTAAGAATTAAGGACTCCAAAAATACATAAACAAAGAAATTTCACGATCGAACTACCAAAAGAAAATATCAAAGCTCTAAACGATTTATTTGGGACTAAAAGATTTCTTTTTTTTCGATTCATTTTTTTCTTACGACACGATACTCAAATCTAAATTCTTGTGATTATGATTATCCTATTGAAAAGAAATGGTGATATTGTTCATAGAACGAGAAAAATTGAAGTTGATTAATAGTAAATTTCAATAGAAAAAAACTACTCATGCAACACACATATGTGATGTTAGATTATTCACTCTAATAAAATAAAATTAAAATTAACTCATATGGAGAATATATTATTAATTTAAACCAAATGAATATCATTATTATCATCTGTAGTTCCATTGATCCAACATGTAATTTAGATCGAGAGTTAATACAAGTTATCAATAACTAGAGACTAAAAGCACAGTAGTTGACTGTAATGAGTCTATTCGATAGGGAAAGAAGACCAATGTCAACACATAAATTCATTATATTACTGTTATATGTCAATGGAGACCATAGAGATTGAACCCTATCACCACTGGTTGAAAGAAAATATTTTTTTCTTAATTTTTAATTTTTTTAAAAATAGAATAATGTCCAAAAGCCAATGAAAATGACTCTAAATGGCCCAAAAACGACATTAGTCATAGCAAAGGAACGAGTATTGTTCAGTGTGTCATTTTTGATTAACCTACCAAATTTCAGGTCAATAAGAGTTTGTAAAATTTTCAATCTCCAAATCTATGACCAAATTTGAAAAACAGTCGATTAAGCCGATTTAAGGAAAAAATAATTTGATCCATTCTTTTTCATATATCAATTCATGTAAAATCATCATGTGTAAGCATGTTTTAGATTTAACATAAATAAAATCAATATAAATAATAGTGTCTACATACTTTGTTCAAAATTTAATCCAACAAACTATCTAATACCCATCTAAAAGACCTCTCAATGAAGAAAAACAACATTGATACTACAAATCTGTGAGCATCGTTCACCAAGTCATTTTCGATGGTCTCACCAAAATTCAGATCATTCAGAGATCAATAAAATTCATGACTGTCAAACTATGACAAATTTTGAAATAATCGTTTTAGGCAAAGTTAAAGATTAAGATAAGTTAAATTTTCATTCTCCAAATTATCCATGAGCACAAGGCATATGTTTCATCCTTTCTTTTATATGACACAATACCTCCTTACAACAAATTGTCCTCTCAATTAATACATCTGAGAACCAAAATATTATTTTTCTCTCTTTCGAGTGAAAACCCCAATATCTTCTCATGAATTAATTAAGTGTTACTAGTATCTGAAGGTAAATCTCCATTTAAATAAATAAATCTTTGTCACCATTATTCACTTATCCAGGATAATTTATACATGATATATTGAAGATATTTAATAACTCAAATAAATAGACCATTTTAATGGACCCTATTTATTAATCATCATTTATAACTTTCAATTCATGTATTGATATCAGCTCACATTTATAAAACTTTAAGAATTATAAATAATTTCAAATAAATAAATCAATCACTTTCATAGTAATTATTTACTAATCACAAAATTTGTAATTTATACAAATTAATAACATGTGTGATAATTAATGCTCATGTAACTATTCACAAAAAGAAAATCTTAAATCTTCTAATTCAAGGATTGAATAGTGGCTGCCAGTGCCACTTAATATTCGAAGTGGAACCTCATCATTACTAACTCATTATATTCTTTTGTACATAATGTCAAAAATTAGCAGATCAATACTTCCACAGAAACAAATTCTGCTGCTGCCATATTCGTCGCAATGAATAAAAAGATTGATTCTCTTGGAACAATAAAACAAGGCACACGTGCATATTAAAATTGAGAAGTGATGTAAACAAAACATTGTCGAGGCATATGTTAAACTAAAGTCGTCTTTTCACAGCCGCTATTATGTTCTATTCCCCGATCTTTCTCTGACCAATCACTAAGATTGCCATTATAATCAAAATAGAAAACCAAGCCTTTTATTCCCTGCTCCCTGATGGTCAGTATTTTCACAGGCTATCAAAAAGAATCAATAATTTTTGCTCGATACAATCACTTTAAAAAAAATCTAAATAATTTTCAGATTACTGCAATAATTAAATGTAAAAGTGCAACCTAATTGATAGATACAATCGCTAAAGCGTAATTGTCCGGCTACAATATGCACCAATCATGACGGCATGTTCATGTATATATAATCAACATATATACATATAATTTTTCGATTATCTATTTAGATGCAAGCAGGCTTTGATACCAATTGGTGAAATATAGGCATACGCAACGGAAGCAAATAATCAAGATCGTACTTGCATGTAATATAAACAACACAAAAACATACATTTTAATCAAAAAAAAATCGGTACTTATCTCTTGAAGTGTGACCATGAATCAATTCTATCGAAGCTATTGCACAATTGTCCAGTGTATTCTCCAGGTCTGCAATCTCTGCTATAGCCCAAAAATCTCTGAGTAGGGAATACTTGTGTGGGAAAATACTGCTTCTCAGAAAGGCCAAAGTCTTTATTCCATGAATGAAGAAAATCTTATTTATAATCACGTTTTTTAGGGTGTAAAAATCTAGTTTCAAAATATATAGGAGTCTTTCTCTCCAACTAATTCTAGAACTTTCCTTCTAGAAAACCAATTTATTTTTACCAAAATCTTATAGGATTTTACCGCTTTTAGAAAACTAGTTTATTTCCTTGTAAGTTTATCAATTAATCAGG